>JXSR01S059136.1:110490-130717 GCA_000969725.1 Ophiothrix spiculata | reverse complement strand
TGGGTCAAAGGTCAAAAGAAAGGTAAAATTCTCAACTTAGACCGATTACAAAGGTGGAAGGCGGAGGCATCGTGATCGACACTCTGTGTCGAGAACCGCGCGGCCCGAGAACCGCGTATTCTAGTTTAACTCTAAAATATTACGAATTTTTGAATTATTTTGTTCAAACTACAGAAAAAAGTAGTAAATGAGTGTAAAATGATGGTACTGCAGTGAAAAATGGACCATTTTTATGCATGCTACTAAAAAAGGTGTGCAAACTATGTAATTTCAATTTGACCTGTATTTTTCTTGATTGATTTTTTTGGGGGGGGGGGCTGCAGGAGAGGGCTCCCTCCATGAAAAGGCTCCTTTCATGGGGGGAGGAAATTGCCCCCTTCTGGCTACGCCACTGTCTGATTATCAGATAAAGAAGACTAGTTGCACCAAATATTTGGTAGCTCATAAGAACCTTGTTTAGGCCTTAAACTCAAAACTCAATTGCTACAAATTTCTTAATTTCAAATTTTGAGGGGTAACTAGCTAGCAAGCAAAAATTGTATTCCAAGATGGATATTTTTTTCCTGAAAAAATCTTTAAAAAAAGAAATAAGTTTAATAATGAAAATTGAAATAAAAAAGTCTCTTCATGTAACTATCATAGATTTTGCATGCCAGCTGAGCAAATTTTAACTATGGTTTGCTATCATTCATAATGTGGCAATCTTTCTTCAACTGTGAATCCATTGAGAGTTCAATCTGAAGCCCACATTCTTCCAGTATTTGATTAATAAATAATAGTATTGATTTTTTTTCTTCCTCCCCCACTCTATGACGTGTCTGTACTTTGTTTATTTTACCCCTTCCCCGTGAAAAGGCTAAAAACAGTGGGAACTGTTATGGTTAAACAAATGACTAATTAGTTGATGGACTGATTCCTGGTAACAAATTTACGTTGAGCTATCAACACCCCTCTGACCAATAACAAAGTTGTTTTGCTGCCGCACCAGAAATTGTCTTGTGAAACATATAGATAGTGTGATGGCAGCAGACATAACACTGGAAATGTAGACTAGTTTGCTGCCATCATATCGGCCTCTTATTCTAGGGAAACAAATAGCGTCCGTTTTTTCAGCAAAGTGACATTGAACTTCAAAGGAATTTACCTATAAGTACTTCCTTGTCTATAAATAGTTAATTTGTATTATGTCCTCCCTGAATAATTCACAAAAGAATAAACAATTAATTAGTCATCAAATTGTGCAAAAGATTTCTTTGATTGTAATTATGATACAGTGCCTGCCTTTTTACAAAATACATTTTTACAATGTACATAAAACAGTTAGAATTCTCTAAAAATCCTTTTTTCCCAATGAGTTTGTATCATATCTTGAGCATTGAAAGTTATATGAATATACTGGCAGGATCGAAAAATGCAATTTTCAAATAAGCAAAATGATGTTAACAATTAAAAATCTCAGCTTTGAGGTGACAATATCCTCACCCATGTTGGACATCAAAATTTTTTACAATAATAATTTTTTTTTGTTCATTGTTTCTTTATCCAGGTAACTTCTCGTTGGACCTTCCGCTGCCCTGGCTGCCCAGAAGCTTTATCAATGGACGACTCCCATTTCCATGAGCGGCATAAATGCATCCAGTTCTTCAGCAGTGTCTATGGTTACACACCCCTTGTCTACACCCAGTTCAGAGTGGATTCTGTGCTCTTCAAAACAAGACTCCCTCATGACAAGCAAAAATGTTTCAAGTTTATATGACGATGTTTCAGATTTATACAACGAACTGGGTCTGGATCTGGGTACATGGTGTGTGCTGTATATTTATGAAAGTCTCTCTTTTTTATAATGATATTATGAAACCATGTTATACATATTTTGCAATATATGGATTTTGTATGGCATGTAAAGTATGCTTTTAAAGTAAAAAATGATGACATTTTGAGTGCAGATTTGGACTTTCATGAACCATGTACTAATGTTGCTGCACAATAGCTTGATTTTGTCAGGTGCAAGTCTTGCATTTGTGTTTACCATAAATCTTGGTTTTGATATTGGTCTTTTCATTGGACCATATATTTGGTTTATTCTAATCTATCAGTGGATATTGCATTCAAAACCTGAAGTTTGAAATATCTTATGTTCTTAAAATGAGATCTCTTACTTGAATATGCACTTTTTATTAAACATTGTCACAATTACTCTGTATTTCAAATCAAATGGACAACATGATCTTTGTTAATCAATGACCTATGTTACTTTAATTTAAGAATCAGCAGATATGTGAGGGATACTCTTGAATGTCAGACTCTTAAAGAATTATGCAAAAAGGCCACTGCACTGGTATACACCATACAATGTCTGGTAAAGGTTCTGTCAGACATCACCGTATAGAGCAAAACATACAAAAGTTTCACATATTGAACGTGTGCTAAACGGACCACCATTGTATGGATAACGAATTAAACATATACATAATGGACATACCGTATGAATAACATATTGAACATACTTGTAACGACAATAATGCATAAAACGGAACAATAGTGATAAAGTACGTTAGGCGAACATTTTGCTCTATATGGTGATGTGTTACAGTGTAATTAAGTAAGTGTTAACAGTAATGGTTTGTTCATAGTGACAGCAAATTCATCAAAAGACTGTTACAGAGACATTGCTTGAGAGTCATAAGATTTTAGAAGCATACTACTAGTATAGCAGCAGTTAAGACTGTATATCAGAGGACAGCAAGCAATGTCATTTGATGGCTTGCTTGAATTCTGAATTCGCCATTAGATGCAGTTGAATTGAGTGTAATAGGGTAACAAGTTGCCAGGCCTTTAAGTTTTTATGTAAAGTAGGGAAATGATATTTGTATGAGGTATCCGGTATACGGGTATGTTTTATATAAAAACTTACTTCATTGACCCGTTTTCTAAAATTCAACTTTAACAAATTTCAGTTTTAAGAAACAAGTCTAGATGACCAAATTTTCAATTATGTTGTATTTATATGGCCAAACGAAATCATGGCGATTTTAACAAAATTGTACTTAATTTTGAATCCCACCTTTTAATCATGATGAATTATACAACATTATAATCATGATGGTTATGCAAACTTTCCTATTCTAGCTTCAGTTCCAAATTTCAAGACTAGCTGACAACTCATTTATTTATTTTCTTGACTATAAATCATGTTATCATATATGCTTTTAATTTAATGGCAGAACACTTGTCCCAAGTTTGAGTGTTGCATGGATGCTGTTGAGATGCAAAAATTGCTAAGGCCAAAAAAACCCAGAACTCTGTCTCAGTTTCCTTAGGCCCAAAACCCTAAGCAGTACATGTTTTTGTTTTTTGGGTGTTTTAGTCAAAAAGGCTATGCGCTAAGCGGGAATGGAATATATTTAATCATTCTTTTATTTGCAAAAAATGACAAAAAATGTACAGAAAACCAAGGACACGGTTTGGTTTTATCCAAACACATGCAGGGTAAACAAAGATACAACAAAATATATTAAGTATATACACAACATGCAACACACAAGGCAATAAATATGAGAACTGGAAAAAGAATCCAGATCCAGATTAAAGAAGTGTTATTATATGTGATCAGCTATATCAAAAGGTACCCTAAGGTCGGCAAATTATGTGATACGGGCCATTGAAGCTGAGCATAGTCAAAAATCTTGTCCAAGGTTGATTTTCTAATTTCATCAGAAACGTTACATTTGAGGTGTATTCTATCCTGCTAATCAGGTTCCAACATCCAAAGCATAAGAAAAATGTCTTCAAAACCAAGATAAAAAATCCCCCTCCATTCAAGGTTTACTAAGTACAAAAGGCTTTAAACTTGGATTTTCTCAGAACTATAGTTTTCCAAATTAGCCCTATGCCTTACACCAATGTGGCTATAACTTTTTATCTGAACATCTAATAACCAAAAGCAAGGTATCACTTTAAAGCTTTCAATCCCAGCTTTCAGATTAGATCATAATCAATTTTGATTTTGGGACCCTTAAGGTACTTTTCGATTTGGCGGGTCACATATAATATATCACTTGAGCTTGGATTTTTTGGAATAAGAATGGAACAAGTAGTTCCATCAGATATTGATTTTGAGATTTGTTGTGTACAACCAAAGGAAATGAGGATTTCACATAATTTACAGTATATTGCTGCTGCTGGTCTATAGATTTGTGCACAAACTGGAAACAGAGCCATTGACATTTTTTTATGAAAGATATTTTAGCAGCTCATCTTGATTATGGTCAAATTGCTTTGCACGTCGATGGGCATCAATCGATGGATATCGTCAGACTCTGAATAAACCATTATCAAGATTTGCTTTCTCCTCTCAATGTTGCTGAAGATGTACCAATACGTGATTGATTAATAATGCCCTATTACATAGATATGAGTGAAATTTTATTGAACAACAAATAAATATTCCATAAAATTGGCATAGAATATTCTATAGGAAGAAAAAGTCTGAACCAAGCCGAACTTAATACTGTTAAAATGGTTCATGCAAACTCACACAGTGGCTAAATTTATTGCACAAATAGTTACGAGGAAAACTTTGATCTCACAGTATTTACGAAAGGAAATATTGTTATCTGCCACTCTATTGTTATAAGTTTACTTACAAAATGTTTCTATCAGTTTGTTCAAAATACATTTCCAGAAAAGTTATCAGTTTCAAAGAAAACTGTTATAGGACTTTATTTCCCGGCTGTGATAACAGTTGGTATCAGAAAATCCTAGATACTGAGTTATATTCCTATGTAGCCTAAATGTACCCCCACAGTGGTCCAGTCACTAGACATCTGAATAGCTATTATTCTAGACAACTGGATTAGTAATAGTTTGGATTAGTAAGGGTTCTTCCCTTCCTTTCGGTACACAGGAATGCTTTGACAGGAAATGGGGGAGAATTCCTTGCTCCAAAATTCTTTTGTTTCTTCTACTAATCATACCATTGTGTTACTTTATCTGTAGGCTACAGGAATTTTTCCTTGTAACATTAACTTTAATGTTTTTTGAAAAACGTTTTTGTATTAATGCAACATAGGCCTAACAATTATAGTGCTTAACTCTCCTGGAAAAAAAGGTATTTGAACGAGGTTCAAGTTCACATGCAATTCAACCGGATTGAGGATTGGACTGTTCTGTTGGGATATGACATGATGATTGTTTGGATTGGTTTGAAGTTCATAAACAGTGAGATCTAATCCCACCAAGAATTAAGAGGTTTTTTTGTACTGTAAGATTGTTTACAAATTGTTCATAATTTTTAATTGAATTTGTTAAAGATATGGTGCCATAGAAAGGATTTCAGAAGGTTCTATTTGTATTTTTTTTGAATATTTTGTTATTATGAAATTAATTATTCAGTTATACAACATGAAATGATGATGATATTTATGGATAGTTTAATTGTTTTTCGATCTTATGAATTCATATTTTTTTTTATTCATAAAGCATTTATTTCTGGTAATATATTTTAAGTCATTTGAAATGTTTTCTGGCTTTAACCATTGAAGCCTCATTCAAAGGTTAAGTCAAACAATTGAATACCATAACGCAACAATGACCAAATCCCTCTTATTTATTTTTGAGAACATTGAAAAAATGTCACATTAAACCCCATGTTTAATCCAGGTCCATTTGGCTCATTGGGTAAGTTTATTAATCGATGTACTTGTGAAAATTTTGTTTCCAACAATGTATGTCCTCTTTAGATCAGAATCATCGTGAATGATGGACTTGGGTCATTGTTGCATTCTGGTACTGAATTTACCTCAAGTTAAAAAAAAAAAGGAAATGAAGAAAGAAAAACCAACATTCAAATCTGTCAATACAATGAATTGTACCATGAGACAATTAAATCGAGAATTAAAATCTTATCATGTGTGATATTTGGGTCATTTCACCTTCAAAAACTTTGGGAAAACCAGGGTTTTCCCCAATGTTCTGCACAATGCTTACGATAGTGTCAATAATAGTATTTCACTAAATTAAGGCATGGTATTGCCAACACAATGTCTTGTCATTGAAACCAAATCCAAGCTGTGTGATAACTGTTTATATGTCAATTGGCATGTTATGTGTTTTTGTTTTGGAAATAAGAGTTTTTCTGAGATTTTGAAAATTGCATCAATTATTCTATATCCCAGTTGAAACTATAGTGTTAGAAGTGAAAAACCTATTAAAATATTTTGGTTTGTATAATGATAATAGGTTAGGTGAATTGAAACTGAAATTAACTCATTTAAGATAGGTAATAGTAATGAAAACCAGGCTCGAGAATTAATATCTAAACCTGTTTCCTGGTTTCAAATATCAAATCAAGCGCATTGCCTACAGGTATGAATAGGATTTCACCTTGGCAAATTATTCAATACTAGTTTTGATTGTTTAATTAAGGTCACTGAAAAATTGCTAGCTCATATTTGTTACTACCTAAAATTGGGGTTTTGAGGCATATATTTATAAAATGAACTTCACATTGTTGGTTTTAAATGCAACTTTTTAAGGGATGTCCATACCCCGGGGGCCACTTAGCTATAATGGTATACACATGCGTGAACAAAGGTTTTCAAAATACCCCCTAAACACGTTTTTCGAGTAGCCTTAAAAATGACCCCTAAATAAGGATTTCACACGGTTATTCCTTTCATTTTACCCCCTTAACAAGTTTTTCTAAATAAACACCCCTTAAACAAGTTTAAACCCTGTTCCTAAGTCTAAAAAATTACCCCCAAACGTGTTTAGGGGTAATTTTTGGGTGGTTGGATTTTGAAAATATACCCCTTTTTGTTGAAAATCAGTGTTTTCTGACCCCTAAACACGAACTGTACGGACCGTGCCTCTTTACAAAAATACCCCTCTTTTTCCGTATTTTTTTGTTCACGCATGTGTACAACAGTATGGCTAAGTGGCCCCCCGGGTGTCCATATCAAACCTTTGAAATGTTAACCATTACACCTTAATGAAGGACATTGACCCACATATTATCTGAATATTTTAAGTTATGGGTTATAAATGAACAGTTATAGTGTTGCACTAACAGGTAATTATTGCAAAGCACATAATTTAAAGATGGTTTGTTGATATGACCCTGTTGTACTTTTTATGTACTCTATGGCAGAATTACAAAATGACTGTAATTTAATTGCAATTAGTTGAACAACTTTAAGTGACGAATACCAAAAGTAGTAAACTCAACAACTTGAATGCTGTGTAGTATTGAGATGTAGGACTATTCAGTTTAGGATTCGGTCCATTAATGAAGAGATTGGAAACGAAAAAATATATAGAAATTCATTGTCAAAACTTTTCAAAAGAATTGTCAATCACAAGTATGATTGTAAGTCATGAATAGATCAGAAAAAGTGTAACATTGTTAATGAGAAAATGCCACAGAAATGAGTTATGCGAAAACCTGGAAATTACGATGACTTCATCGGACATCTATAATTTTTTTTCACAAAATAGAAGGTATTTAGTTTTCATTTAAAATTGCAAAAATTGTTCTTGTTACACTTTTAAAGTTTTGATGTGACAACATTTTCAAGATTGGTAAGTTTCACAGTTTCAATCAATGATTTTCAACTAAAACGGCTTTTTTAAACAAAAACTCTTACTTTTCTATAAAAAGGAGTGTTTTCAAAACCTAGAAGAAAAAGATCTACTTTTACGGGATAAAAATTTAAGGTAAGACTACAATTAATCTTTTTTTATGGAATTTTTTCCAAGGAAAGATAAAACTTGTTTAGGGGGCCGTATTTTGAAAACCTTTGTTAATGCATGTATACATCAATATAGCTGAGTAGCCCCCAGGGGAGGCACATCCTCTATACCCAGACCAAACTTGAGTGAGTACCCTGCCAGGTTTGACACCAAGTCATGCATCAAATGTACCGTGTCTGTCAAACTCAATGTCAATACAGTGTAATCTATAATGTAAAAGGACCTGTGACACAATGACTTCACTTGAATAAAGATGCAATTGTTTTGTAGATATGTGCAGGTTGTTTTCATTTTTGTTATTTCACGTGTCATTACTGTAAATAGAACTTGTTATTTAAGTTAGTTGATAATTTGAATGGCAAGTTCCCATAAATCTAAGGCTAGGTGCAGGTAGTAATATGAATAGAAAATAATATGATTAGAATATCAGTTTCAAATCATGAAGGAACAGATAACGAAATGGCCAAGAATAATTTTCTTTATTTTCTTAATTAATATATATGTCTGACATTACTTTAAAGAAAGGAATGTTTTAGAAACAAATCTTTTCTTGATTATGTTATAGAGAAAATTCTCATACCCAAGATCAACAAACAAAATGAAATTTAAAATTTTGACTTTTCTGAAGGTTTTGATCAAAATTTTCCCGAATAAATGACTATATTATTTTTTAACATGAAGTGTAAAACATTTTCAAATAAAATTTTAAAATTTTGTCCAATGCGCCTTAAAAAAATTAATAATGTTTTAAACTGTAATATCTATGTTCTTCGGGAAATTTGATCCAAACAAGTCTAACAGTTTGCAGATACAGCATTGTATTAAAATTACAATTTGAAAACACAACACTTCTGTAAGGTCAAGAATGAATTGTGTTTGGAAATGATGTTAGATAAGATTGAAGAAATCACTGTTTCTTTGCACTAGTTTTTTTTTTACAAATGATAGTAGCCAGGGGTGTGGTTCTTCAGTATTTTTTTTTATAATTTCAGGATATTGTTGTGATCTAAATTTCTTTTATATTTTATATTCAGCCTGATTTGGACATTTTATACCTGATTTAACACACAGTTATTCAGAAGTTTTTCCCCAAAACCCAATCCAATTACACAACACAATAAGGAACACTCAAAGGAAGCTATGATATCTTTAATTTCATAAATGGCATTACACAAATTATGCAGTTTGTTCTGAGTTTTTGCCACTAAGGAAGTAACATAGATATTTTCATTATTATTAACCTTGGTAGTAGGATATGATCTGTACTGATTACAAAAGCAGTTCCCCAGGTTTGAGTAATACTGCAAGCAGTTACTACATAATGTAGTAAGATCTGAAACAAGTATACAAGCAGTGCGCAGCACTTTTCTGTGTAGACAAGAAATAGAAATAACTTTATCAATATACAGAGTGCACAGCACCCTAAACATTTACAATAACATTACAGGTTCACTTTGGCAAATATCATAACATTCAAATCAGATGAAATTTAAATTTTCCTGTTATATTGACTCCATTGGTGCATAACAGGAGTCAGTGGCGTAGTCAGACCTTTCTCCAAGGGTGGGCAAACCACCCAAGATTTCTCTAATGCGACTTTACAGGGGTTCCAAGGGGCCGACTCGGCCGAGTTTTTCAAGAAAAAACGCTTAATATTGTGCTTTTATGAAGTTTTCAACCTAATTTTTAGCGATTTTCAGCACTAATTGTCATAACTTTATTAGGAAAAGGCTGTTCCTGCCCCCTTTATTTTTCTCCCAGGTCTTCAAAATTTCTCCAAAAATTTCCAAGGTGAGCAAATTGCCCACCTTGCCCTCCCCTGGCTACGCCACTGACAGGAGTCCATAAGGAGCAATCACCACTTGAGCTTGGAATGTACATCTATGGATGGTGATACTCAGTGGACACACAATCTCCCACAAACTACTTTCCAGGAATGTACATCGATGAAGATTCCTAGAACTAGTGAAGCATGTCCCCAACATGTACCTCTACTAAAAAAATGGATCTCTGGTCAAGATGTTCGCTCCCTGTGCCCCAACCTTTGTGTTTAAATATTTTTAACACTTCTCAAAATCTTAATCCCCGCCGCATTACATGTTCCTTGCCTTAAACTTTTGTATGGTTAATTTTGACATTTCACTGGTAATAATGTCCTTCAAGGTATTGAAAATGGTAACTTAGTGGGTTGTAGACTAAATATTGGATGATTTATTGCCGGTGAAATGTCAAAATTAACAGTACAAAAGTTCAAGGCAAGTAACGTGTTCAATGCAGATACAAGTCAAAGCAAATTAATCATCTTTTGATCTAGGCTTGATTACATACACAGTATATGAATGGCAATTTAGTTTCGAAATCTTAATGCAATGTTTTCCAGATGCACCATTTTTTGTTATGCTTATTGTGACATCTTGAAAGGTTCTTGGAGAAGTATTAAGAGGGATTAAAATGCATCTGAGAAGTGCCAAAAGTTTGGGTGCTACATGTAGCATTGAAGGTTCTCATGATGCATGGTGGATGCACCCCTCATGTTTTTTATCAAAAGATTGGGAAAGCATCAGCAATGCTCTCCAAGTGTAGCGCCAACATCATGGCAATTCAATGTTCTCCCAAAGCATTCCAAATGTAGAAATCACAGTGGGCCAACTAGTACATTTTGCATCACCGATGCTTTGCTGGTACCTTGGGGGTCCCTAACAAAAGAGAGGTTGAGGTTAATGGTGGGGAAACTGCATTATTGCTTCTTCCTTTTGTTGAGTCAAGGACCTCCCACCCCACCAAAAAAAAAACACAAACAAGAAACATCGAATATCAACAAACACTCAAAAAAAGTCCCTAAACCAAGATTTTTGGCACAAAATATAATTTTGGGGTTCAATTGTACAAACAACTGCTTAAAAACCCCTTAAAATATTGTGACAAATTGCAACACAAGCTTTACTCCTTGCGATAATCTCCCACTGCAATTTCCGGGGTAATTTTAAGCTCTTGATGCTATTAAGATGCATTTGTTATGCATTTATGCTACATAATGCATCAGAAAATCATTAGCCTAAAATGTTTGATTAAGCTTTACATAGATGATGCAGTTTTAAGCAACCTATCACATCCAAATCAATATGTTCAGTATAGGTTGAAGATCTGAGTAAAATGCAAGCTTATTTCATAAAAAATTAAGATTGCATAAGCTAATCATTGGAAGCCTCATATATATTATTATCTCTCCATCCTTCTGGTTCCTCAGTCTTTCCATAGATGTTATTATCTTCCCAGTCTGTCTCATCTGACACCCCTACATTTGTTTTAGCAACATTGGGCGAGTTAATACGCAGATCTGCATAAGAGTATATTCCATCTGTCGTTGGTTTTGTCTCCTGTTTCACATCTGCATAGGAATATGTTTCATCTATCTTCAGTTTTGTCTCTTTTTGCACATCTGCATACGAATATGTTTCATCTATTTTTGGTTTTGTCTGTTCTTTTGTTGGTGATGTTGCATTGTCATTTAGTTGCTCCTGGTGAAGAGATTTGCCACGCGATTTAGGGCGAATTGGTTGACTGTACACTGGAAAGTCTGATGGATCTTTCTGAGTTTTTGTGGTACTGCCATTTGATGTTGGTGACATTGGTGTACCATGAGACTGTGTTGCTTCAGTTGCTTTTCTGTGATGAAATTTTGAATGTTGTAGTTATATTAAAAAGAAACAAGGATGTTTATTAGAAGTAAGCAACAGTTTAGAATAAATACATCAGTTGAAGTGGCATTTTGATGTATACAATGTTAACTAATAGATTAACCTTTGAAATGGATTAGGGTGTCGATTCAGGAGAAATTATTTTTGGGCAAAATATTTTTCTCAAAAAGATACTTTTTCAAATTTTGATTCACATTGAATTGGTATTTGACAAAACTAAACAAAATTTCAATAGGACGAGGGATTTTCATTTCAATAATATTTTTTTATGAATATAATACACCAATGTTTTTCTTTTCAATGGTACACCACAACATGGGAGAATTTGACAGAACATTTACATCTCCTTCTTAAACAGAAACAACTTGGCCAGGAGAATCTTTACTAACCATTTTACCATTGGAACCAACTTATAATACAAAGTTCTAGAGTTCCATAATTGACAACTTCATGTAGTACTAGGCTATGAAGTTAAGTTGATTTACAAAATGCCATTATTAGTTATTAAGTTGTACCAGGGAGATGAGCAAAAAATTGCTTGTTGAGATATATCAAAGATATATTAATCATATCCATGATCAGGGCAATTAGTTGATATGATTTGGATGATTAGGGGGTTGAGCACATTTTCTTTGATTTAAAGCAAGCTTATCTCATCTTTTTCCTATTTCTCTGGAAAAATCTACTCAACAACATACCTCTTCCGTTTAGTCATCAAAACCAGTATACATATAACCACACAAATCGTCACAACTATCACACATACTCCTGCCACAACACCAATGATGACTAAGAAAGGGGAAATAATAAAAAACATCAGGATGTTAATGGAACTGTTCAACTTAACATGAATAATTTAATATTGATTTCTATGACAAAATATGGCAAAGATTCAAATATTTATTACCGCGGTGGATATTTATTACAAAAGTGCTTTAAGGCTGGTGGCAAAATCAAGCTGTTTGATAACTCAATAGGTCTATTTTCATTGCAAAATTTGGTATTTTTATTGGTATTTTTGACACTTTTCTAAAATGTACTAGAATGTTACAAACTTTGTCATTTTGTGCCATAGTAATGTAAATTTTCTTGGAAAATGTGATTTTTTTGGTATAAATTTGACTCAAAAATTGAGCAATTTGGTATAATATCTATATTTACTATTATCTTACCAGATTTACTAGTATAATATTTGACCAAAAGCCTGCATCCCATTACCTTCAGAATGAATGACAGAATAGAAGAGTAGCTTAGAATTAGGTGTGGGAGGAAACCAAAACTGTGCTCAGAGAAAACAATACAATGTGAAGACCAGTGTGGATAACCAAATTCATGTACAACTTTAGCCCAACTGAGGATCAAACCTTAGTTGCAGTTGTAGTTGTGAACTAATAGAAACCAACTTGAGATATACCACTTAATCCATTAGGGAATGGGTTGGCAAAACGGTAAATCCCTCATCTTCACAAGTGGTATTGATTGACATCTTTAAAAAGGGTAGCCTAGGTATATGTATCCTAAGTTGGTTTCTATTAGTTAGCTATTAGTAGATGAAATTTCATCATTAATTTCTAGGACCAAATTAAACGCTTTCCAAAGAATATGCTTAAAATTCTCTGAAATGGTTAATAATTGTCAAATTCCGGTATGTTACACATATTATCAGTATGACATCTATATAGGTCAATGCAGTCCCTACCTGGCAAATTTGTTTCATCTGACATTGTTGTCCCAGTAGTCATTGTGGAAAGTAAATTGGAATTTGTTGTTGAATATTCACCTGTAAAATACAACTTTGAACTTATAATACTATAATAAAGTGTTTTTTTTCTTCAACTACTAAATTATCTGATCATCTTAAAAAAAGATAGCAACCATTCATGCTGTTTGTTTTTCCAAAAATAATTTTTCAGAAGATAGCCCTGAGTCCACATACCTGCTGTTGTTATAGAAGCTGTTGTTGGAATACTCAAGCACTGTGGCAAATCGGACGCCCATCTTGTGTCATTTATATCATCATCAAATATACATTGCACACTGTCTGGACCACTCAGTTGGTATCTAGGATCAGGAAGGCACGTAAAGTTCGCGATATCGTAAACTGGAATGAAGTGAGGATTTGATGCATCCAGTCCTGGTATCGTTGGAAGTTGACATCTGACAAGGGTCACTATTATGATGAAATTTTTTGCAAGAGAAAATAATATTATGAAACTACATAAATAATATACTCAACAGCATATGATTGGGCAGTTATGATCTCTACAGCTCAGTAGTCACACAGTGGTCAAACCAGATGACCATCTTGTGTCAGTTAGGGTCAAATTATAATTCTTTTTGAGCTACCAAATATTTTTGTCTTTATTATCTTATAATCTAGTAGTAATATAATTCCAATGCATCTTCTAATCAATAACGGATAATTGGTGTTGTAAATCACCAAACATCTTCACCAAATACTCCTCGATCCTCCGTTATTTATAGAAAATTCATTGGAACTAGATAACAAAGACTTGTTGCACCAAATATTTGGTAGCTCAAAAGAACTATGTTTTCAGCCGTATAAGTTATTACAATACATTTTGCACTTTTGCACCATATAGTTGAGTCGCTGGAAGGCAAGTAAAGGTTGATCACAACTTCAGATGTTTCAGTATTGTATATATTTCAATTAAATCAATCCGATTTGATTTAAGGCCAAGTAAAAAATGAATCATGTTTCTCGAGGAAGAGGTACTTTTTGTTTTTTATTTCAATGGCAATGCAAAATCGCCTTTTAATGGCCCATTCTCACCCAGTGTATTGATTATTGGAAGAGGAGGAGGCCTTTTTAATTTTTGAGTTTTGGACATACTGAAGGGGTGATCAAAACAAAATATGCTTTTAAATGCTTATTGAATTGAAGCAAATCTATTGCATAACTTAAAACTTTTCGAACCTGCACGAAATACAAAAAACATTTTTTTAAATCCTTTTCAAAAAACGATGCTGGAGGGGACGAAAAACCTGTTTATTTTTTACTCGGCCTTATGAGCAGTCTTGTATTTGTGTAGAAAACGTTATGCTGGAGGGGATAAAGACAAGATTAAGAAGATTGTGAACAAAGCCAAAGAGATCATTTGTTTGCCACAGCAGAGCCTTTAGGAGCCTAATATGTTGATATGTTGACCAATATTTATATATTATCTTTATTTCATACATAATAACAACAAAATTAATACAAGGTGTTTCAGAATATTTACTACCGAAATTCGCTGTGCATCATTTTGTTAAATAATTAGGCCTACTCTAGAAGAGATGATTGCGGAGCGCGACACGCAAAAGTCATACAGTTGACAGTTTTCCCTTATGAACAACCATTTTCTAATATTCAAAATATTGAAACCATAATCAATTTAAAAAAGAAATGCTATTCCGCGAATTCCGGTGCTAACAAGAACAGTTTTCCGGGCGCAAATAATCTGTGACTCTCTGTATATAGATGTTGGACACTTACACAATATGTCAAGAATTTAATAAACCCAAAACAGAATCGTGGTAATTTTATAATAATCGTGTCAATAAATTTATTACTTACAATTATACACTGCTATCCTGAAATCATTCCCACAGTATTGATTAACATTCCCTGAGCATCTTGTCACCATACATTCACTGTCATCACGTTGACCGTATGTATTATACGGTGCTTCTGCTGTCCCGCAATAACACTCCTCACCAGTCTCAAGTCCTGCATACTGCATTGAAAATGTCTGCTCTGTGCAAAACTTCATGCAATTGCCAATTGTCATCCCTACCATGCCCATTCCACCTCTTAACTTTTGCATTGCATGTGGTAAAACTCGCTGAGCGTCTACTGTAGTTCCTGTTTGTGGATCATATGCATCATAGAAACACCCTATATACGATATATGTTCTGTAATTAAATAAGGCAACATGTTCAAGTAAAACAAAATTATAATCATGATAAAAAACCTTTTATATAAGTTCCCAATGTAAGGTCTCTTATTAAAAAACGTCACTTCCCAGTTCTATTTCTAGAACTTGAGCGCGAACTTAGACCAACAATGTTTGCCCTCAATTCTTTTTTACCTTGTTAAGTGTCTGATCGAAGATGAAAAATACATTTTGTATGAACAAAAATGGAAACTTATTAATTTTCATACGCCAAGTGACTCGACTTATTGACACTTTTAATAATTGGACACTCCGTATAATAACGAACGAAGAACAAACTTGCGGAACATGTTTTACCAAAAGTAGTACAAGAACAAGCGAGGTATTGTTGCTCTGTACAAGAGCATCATCGCTTTGTATACGAAGTGAACAGAGCTGAAATAAGTATGTACAACGATTTCATAACATCACATTAGCAACAGTTCCAGCTGAAAGAAATGTAAAATAGGTAGCGTTAAAGGTTTTGTAATTTCTTCGAAATAATCATCAAGGAGAAGGATATTTTGACTTCTGGAGAGAAAGTAACGACGACACAGTTGACTTCAGTGGAAATCAAACCTCAACATTATATAGCTGCTTATCCTTCCTTGGTCTAAAGTTTAACCCCTTATGTCGGTCAGTTAAGGCAATAGTCAAGTTCATCTGTTCTTTGAAGATTTAGAAGCCATGGTCAGAACCATACCGATCCTCATTCTATCATAACTAGACACAAGAATGCTCGTATAAAAATTGGCACTGATGATCTAGTAGGGGGCAAAAGATCTAGACGCTTGAAGTATTTTCTTCAAGTAGACATGGGAAGCTAATGGCACACCTGTAAATGCTAAGATGGTATTCTTATCCGTCACAAGTTGCGTGGTTGTCCCCGGAACATTTATTAATTAAATTGAATTTATTAAACAAGCATGCCCATTTTTAAAATTTCTTTTTATAAAACAAAAGATTAAATCTCAAGAAGAATAACATATGTCAAGTTTGTTCAGCATTTGATTTACTTTAAAAACGGAAACAAAGACTTGTGGTTGATTCATGTCAAAAATATTTTATGTACACTTCATAGCATTATTTTTCAATATAAATAAATCTGCCAAATACAAGAAAACGTTATTAGGATTTAAATATGGAAAATTGGAAAATAAACTTGTGCTCTAGTTTGGTGTCGAAGAAGAAGTGAGACAACTGATGAGAGAATCCTTTAGTAATGCTTATTTGATTATGGAATTGGGTAAGGCTATGAAGAGATTACTAAAAGAACACGTGGTTCCTGAGATACATGACAAATACTAAACTCAGTTATTCCTGCAAATAGGGCTGTACGAAGGCATAAGCCAAGGGGGGCAAACAAATTTACCGTCCCGAAATTCACGTTTCGTCCCGATGTATATACCGTCAATTTGTTATTTTCAGCCAAAAATCGATATAAACCTTGATATTTGTTTGCTAGTTATCTCCTCCATCATTGTGTGCATATTTGTTGATGATTATTGTTTTGTATTTTAATGGAAATAAAACGATATGATATGATATATGATATGATACGCCTAAAATATCAAACTCATTAATTACCTACCGGTATTCCCACATACTGAGTAGATATTGCACAAAAGTACTGCATAAATCAACGACACTGTAATAACCGCCATTCCACTACTGCATATCTCTCATGTAGCCATTGTTTGTCCCACTTCTTAGTCAGAATGCATATACGGGCTGTTATTATCAAAGTCAAGAACTACTTAAAATTCAGTGCAATATATAATTTATGTTACTTCATCATGTTCATATCGTCATTTTCTACCTAGCCTTATGTGTTTAGAGATTGTTTACGCAACTAACATCAGTGAAAGTTATTGAACCATGATTCAATCCTTTCATATTTCAATGTCACGCTTATATCTAAATTTCAAGTTTAGTTCCGCTTATGATAATAATGCATGTCCCAATCAAATATATTAGGTTAGAATAATAACAGTTCAATATAACTTCAGTTTGCTTAAATTCAACCTATAAATACCCTGGGCCCATATCCATAAAAGCTTACTAGCTATCAATTAACTAAGCCCTAGTTTGAAACTAAAAACCTCTAGTTTTAGTTTTAGTTTAGTTTTCAAACTATGGGGTTTACAACTAAATCCGTATTTATAAAACCTTACTCATTATTTTTTCATATGAATATATTTGCCCAAACCAAAAGATATGAAAATGTTATAACTTTAGGATTTAAATATGGAAATAGGGTATCTATCATAAGCGTGTACTCTGGTTTGGTAATGATTATAAATCAATAATGACTGTAACCTTGATTAGTCAGAAAAAGACCAAAATAAAAGTCAGCAATCCTCAACCTTTGGACTCACCCAAAAGATGTCAATGCTAAATAAACCATTTTTAAAGTTGAGAAAAAGAAATTTGGCATTTATACAGAAAAAGGAAAAATAAAAGCATATATTAAAAGTTAGATTAATACATTTCTAATAATAAAACTCTCAATTTAGGTTACAAATCGCAAACATGGCAAATGTGTACGATCTTTTCGGGATTTCCTCGTACTCATCTATGATATTGGGAGGATTTCCCAAGAGTGTTTTGAAGTGGTCGTACCAACAGCCAGTCCACTCTTCTTTTGTGCTACCTTGCAGTCTTCCAGCTCTTGTCTTTGTCCTTCAACTAACCTCATTGATTGTTTTCCAAGCCGTTTGATGTTTCTGGTTCATACTGGCTTCTTCAAATTCCTTTAGTTTCTGTTCCAGATACTCCCCATTTGCCTTATCATATGCCTCATACAACTTGTCTTTACTCCTCTCAAATTCAATATGATTGTTTCTGTTGTTTTCATTTACATATCTCTTGTTTACCTCATTTAGGTCCTGTCTTGCTGGGACTATAGGCATAATTTTCTCGACTGTTTCCTTGTTTGCCTGTTTTAAGTGACTATAGTTAACTGTCTGATCACAGCTGTCATCATCTAGGGACAGTAGTGCATATTTGTTTCTAATTTCAAGAGTGTATATTTCTTGTAGGTCTGTATACATGTAAAATACTAGTAGCCTACACCAATATTCCAAAAACCGTTCCAGACGTTCCGCGTTCCAAAATTTAAGCATACGTTTATATTTAGTAATTACTCACGTAATTACACACTTGGCTTTTAAATGCCGTTTATTCTGGTCAATGTGCCTTTTTCAATCTTGAGATATAACAATTGTGTGGCATTTTAGCCCCAAAGAAGCCTAAAATCTTTCAATTTCGCTGAAAATCATAATTTTGCAGAATTCGTAATCCGTTATTTTCATGGCCTTGACTAATTGCATATTTATTTTGGTAAGTGTGGGAAGAAGAGACATTAAATTGTTGAATGTTGCTTATTTACAATTGTTAATTCTTTAAAGTTCAACGACAAACATAATGCTCCCCTTGATTTTCAAACACAGCTTTCTTGCATAGCAAAAGTGACATAATTGTGATTTTCACATCCTTTTTTAATTTGACATATCTCGATATTGAAATAAGTAAATTGAACAAAATAAACGACGTTTGAAAGCTTGGAATTTCCTTTTACAATGATGTACCATTATAGTTCCCTATAGTCTTATGGTTTCGCCAAAGAGGGTATATTTTTTTAACTTGCACATTTTTTTATTGGGAAACACTGAAGTGTAAAATATATACTCGCGAGTCCTAAGGTTCGCTAGTCCATAAATGAAATTAGCTTCGCCAGTCCGAAAGCGTATTTTCCTATACCTGAGGTTTCGCCTGTCCGAATTTGAAAAGGGTCCGTCAGATCCGAAAATAGGGATCATTAGTCCGAATTTAAAAAAGAAACGGTTCGCTAGTCCGAAAAAGAAATAAGCTCCGCTAGTCCAAAATTTAAAAAGGTCCGCTGGTCCTCAAGTTCGCCAGACCGAAAATGAAATAAGGTCCACAAGTCCGAAAATGAAAAAAAAAGTCCGTAATTTCAGTGGCCTGACCGGGGAAAAGTCTTACTCTCCTCTTTACCATTGTTTTAATATCCAGGGGGAAATACTGAAATTAGTAATGTTAATTGTTAACATTGTAGCACTATTACCTCTTACATTCAATAGAGAATTATAAGGCAGCTCCTGAGAGAGCAAAATGTTGCTTTGCTCTAGATACTTGGTTTTCATTGTTGACCCTAAAAGAAGCTCAGTTTGATAGATTTGAATAGGTCATTGTCAGAGTTGCTAAACATGGCCTTTCCACAGTTTACGTATGAACAACGCGGAATCATGGCAAACGTTTCTTGGAAAACATACAGCCTATTGGAAATAAAGCAGCAACTTAAACCAGTTTTATTTTAAATGCTGCGAAAAGGCCAACTTTCAGAGCGGCAGAGAGAAGCGTCAAGTTGTTAGAAAGATTCAAGCACCAAAAAACATTTATTGCTTAAATGTCTAATAGACAACGATCATGGGTGAATGGATTCCTGCATAAATTGTTTCAATAATGCAACATAGTATTTTGTGTATATGCTGAGTTCGTGGAAAGTAATGAAAAACACACATCTTACTAAAATGCTAAAAACTTCAATTTTATGATTTCAGAAGCAAATTAAAGTGTTTTAATTCACAATTGAATACGCTAGAATAAGAACATCCCAACTCCATGAGCTGCCTTCTGTATAAATAATATAAATGCATATAAATCTCTGAAAATGTTTTCAAATCACTAGAAAGCATTTCCATATCTTTATCTCAATCATAGTGTCACATTTGACCTTGTAGTTGACTTTGTTAGACATTGTTAGATAATTTTCCTAACATATGTGTGGTGCTCTGGCTTAATGAGCGGAAAGTCGCGAT
>JXSR01S059136.1:41149-51356 GCA_000969725.1 Ophiothrix spiculata | reverse complement strand
TTCATATAAAATAACCCTTAATGGTGACCGTTAAAATATCCTTTCAAATACATAAAGTCCTACGACTTCACTGTTTGTTTGTGATACCGTCAAAAGTGCATCATTGTTGATGTATTTTATTATAGCAACACAATATTAGCGATCCTTGACATTACGTAATCTCCTGGTTCATCGGTAGTTCCATCATATTCAACAGGTGGAGGAACTGGCACCCGGCCTTTGTGGGATGTGATCGTTGACACAAGAGTTGTAAGATTTTACATCTGAAACGTTCTGGTATTCATTTTGATCTGTTTCCGATGGCTTAGTTTGGTCCGTATCATGATTTGGATCAACAACAGCGTAGACTTTCAAATCCCTAGGTGTTTTAGGATTAGTTAAGTCTTGGTACGTCGATATTTGTAGATTTACTGATCCTTGGTCATGTTGGTACGCCGAATCCTGCGGACTGACCAATCCTTGGTATGTTGATTCTTGCATAGTTGATTTATTGAGTTCGAGGTACGTCTCATTATCAGAGGCAGTTTGTGTAACATTCTGGTCTTCTTGATCTTTGTTCTTCTTTTCACGGTGACCTTTGACGATGCCACAAATTCTGTTTTCGCTATTCTTTCTTTAAAAGGAATGAAATACAAAACAATATTTTAAACTTGAGAAGTCATATAAACCTTTCTGTATACATTCGGAATCACAACAAACAGTATGGATACTACGACTAACTTTAACTAAATCCCGGGTGTAAAAAAATGAGAAATTAAAAAGTTATTGAATACAGTAAATGTGACGGTCAAATTTGAGGACAATATTGATGAAGAAATATTGAAACGTTTTTCCTTGACATAAAACACCGACCTACGTCCTGTTAATCCCCGGTATGTAATCATATAATTAACACTCTGCCCTAAAAAAATTATTGGAAATTATTTATAAGAATTTGATTTAATATGTCCTACCTTTTGCAAATGACAACTACAAGTATTGTTATAGTCACCAGAGCCAGCACTGTAACAACGATTCCAACTATCGGTCCATAATTAATTGATGGTGGTGTGGGGATGGATCCCTTGAATGTGGTTTCAATGTCCCTGGTTAAAGTACCTGAATGTGGTAAGCACTTTCAATATTAATTTGAGCAAATTTAATATTCATTTGTTTTAAATTCAAATGAATATCAATCAGATGTTCATTAATTCGTGAAATACAATGTACTTGATCAATTGATACCAAAAAAAAGTAATTACTAGATGTGACTGTGTCACTGCAGTGACACGGACCCTACCGCTTTTTTTTTTTCTTTGCGAGGTGATTTCAGTCTAGCCGTTGTTTGAACAATTTGTCACCATAACCTTTGAAATTCGACAAAGTTGAAAATTTGACATTTATCGTGACCTTTTACCCCTAAGGAAAGATCGGCCGATTGGGTCACCATTGACATTTTTGATCGCTGGTCCAAGACGAACAATTTGACACCTTAAACTTCGAAATCGGTCCAAGTTGAGAATTTGATTTTTATCATGACCTTTTACCCCTAAACAAAGATCGGACGATATGGTCACTTTTGATGGCAGGTCAAAGACGACCAGTGTGACACCTTAAACATTGAAATCGGACAATGTTTAAAATTTGATCTTTCTTTTGACCTTTTCTTCGTCCAACCTTTCTTTGGGGGTCACAATTGACAATTTTGATCGTTGGTCCAAGACGAACAATTTGACACCTCAACCTTTGAAATCGGACAAAGTTGAAAATTTAACTTTTCATTTGACCTTTGACCCCCAGGGAAAGGACAGGCAACAGGGTCACCATTGACACTTTTGATCGCTGGTCCAAGACTAACAATTTGAAATCTTAACCTTTGAAATCGAACAAAGTTGAAAATTTGACCTTTCTTTTGACCTTTGACCCCCAGGAAAAGGTCGGACGATGGCGTCACCATCTACACTCTTGATCGCTGGTCCAAGACGAACAATTTGAGACCTTAACCTTTGAAATCGGACCAAGTATAAAATTTGACCTTTCTTTTGACCTTTGACCCCCATTGAAAGGTCGGACGATGGGGTCACTATTGACAGTTTTGATTGCTTGTCCAAGACGAACAATTTGAGACCTTAAGCTTTAAAATTAGATAAAGCTGAAAATTTTACCTTTCTTTTGACCTTTGACCCCCAGGGAAGGGTCGGACGATGGGGTCACCATCAATACTTTTGACCGCAGGTCCAAGACATATAATATATTCTACTTGCACAGATAAATTGCCTAGAAAATACTGAACAAATCTAGGTGACATTTGACCTAATGGTCAAAGTTCATAGGTCAAATGTCAATTTCTTAATATGCACATAACCCTTTTGTACGGCAGCTGTGTTCAAATCTCTTTAGAGATCAAGTTATTATTTTTTAGGAGGAAGGGCAGAGAAAAGAGGGACTTGGTAGAACTTTGAAGAGCTTTCACCATTGTCGCCTTATAAATGTATGCCTCATGCAACATTCTTGTACCTTTTGTCTTTTTTGGAACCGACACGGTAACCGAGTTAGATATGGCAATAATTGGTCAAACACAGTCAGTATTTAGATCCTATGCAAATGAACTTTTAATGAGCAGTTTAATTGTTCGATCTGGCGATCAATATGTGAAATCTTGGTCGCGATATTTTTTTTTCTTGACGTGACCTGTCAGATAGTTCGGACTTCGAACCCTATAATCACAAGGGGATTAATGCAAATAAAAATTGAGATATGGATGAAAATATTTAAAGTTCTTCCAATAAAGCATGCCTCTGTTAGGATTAAAAACAATCTTCATTTTATTACATTTTAAACAAAATAGCCAATTTTCAGCTTTTAAAATCATGAGGTCACATCTACTTACGTGCAGTTTGTTTTACCAACATTTATGTGAATTGTCTATTACAAACTGCAAGTTTAGGTATCAGACCTCACATTCACGAAATTTGAAAAATATATCTTTCCTAAGACTTTTAAAATCAGTTAATAAATGAGGGAAAATTCAGTACGTATGAAAAGGGCAAGATGTCGGTCATCACATTATCCCGATAATACAGCGAACATCGTAAACGATAAATCACACCTTTTGGAGGTCTGGGGCTATATCTAGGCAAATCTGACGTCATCTACCATACCATGCACGTGTAACAGCTCCGAGCTTGACTAC
This sequence comes from Ophiothrix spiculata, assembly GCA_000969725.1. Classification (NCBI taxonomy): domain Eukaryota; kingdom Metazoa; phylum Echinodermata; class Ophiuroidea; order Amphilepidida; family Ophiotrichidae; genus Ophiothrix; species Ophiothrix spiculata. Next base: position 48,184 of record JXSR01S059136.1, on the reverse strand, counting down.
TGGTACATGTGTGCATCCTCTGTGCATATTATTTACGGGCTATAGTGGAATGATTTTATCATGTTTATCTACAGAAATTCTTTTGAAAAAGTAGTTTATTTAAGGAATATCAATTTAATACGATGGAAAAAAATAATACTTTGTTTTCAAATGAAAAAAAGGCGCCGACTGGATTCGAAACTGGGACCTCTCGCACCAAAGCGAGTAACTTAGCCACTAGGCTATCGAGAACACACTGACATGGAGAGGGTGTTTTAACTATTATGTACGTAATAATAGACAAGTGCCGCGTAACTGATCACTTCCGGGGTTATTTGATGTTTTTCGTAGAAATGTTATGTTTTATTTGACCTCATTGGACCAAGCGTCACATTCTCTTACGTGAGGCTAGTTTTACCCAAAATTACCGCATATGTTTAAGTAAATCTGTTAAAGAAGTGTTGTCGCTCTCTTTTGACCAAGTGGCTAAAATATATTAAGTCCAGAACCGTAGATTTTAGGTAAAACGCAAAGACCTAATTTGACCTCACTTAAGGAAAATAACCACTCGCAAAATCACACTTATATTTCCAAATGGTTCATTTTTTTTAAATTTCAAAATGTTTTCATAACATTTATGTTTCTAAATGCAAGTTTGGTTTGAGATTCTATGCTACTTCGGCGAGTTTACAGACTTATTAAACTAGGGCATCCGTACTCATGAATATTCATACGCATGTAAAAAGTTCCTGTAATTTTTCATGAATAAAAAAAAAGCGATATTTCAGCGAGCTGAATTCTGGCTGAACATGGAAAATGAAACGCAGAAGATAATTTACTAGTTTCATTTGATAGATAGGTATAATGAAAAATACGCACAAAATGATCTCTTCAAGTTTTTTGACTGGTTGCAATAGAGTCCAGGACGGGCCTAATCACGACAATTCAAATTCAGAAAAACAAAGTATATAGATATCGAAAGAAAGAAAGAAACTCCTTAATGTGATCTGAGTATTGAATCTACCTACTTGCTGCGTAAGTCGGGACTGTTGTAGGAATACTCAAGCACTGTGGCAAATCAGAATCCCATCTAGTATCAGTTATGTCGTCATCAAATATACATTGTACGCTGTCTGAGCCACTCAGTTGGTACCAAGGAAGGCAGGTAAAGGTTGCGATGTCGTAAACTGGAATGAAGTCGGGATTTGATGTATCCATTCCTTGTATCTTTGGAAGTTGGCATCTGACAAGGGTCACTGTCAGATATATATTTTGCGTAGAAAAAAATGAATATTGTGTTTATTATAGATGATATATAGTATATAAACGGTTCGTATAACAACGTAAACATATACACCAACCTCTTGGATTAAATAAGGATCTCTGCGACCCCCCCCCCCATCAGTTCAGTTGGTTTAAGGTCGTTATAAAGTGCAATTAGTAAGTGTTTGGTCAAATGTATATTAGTAGTCCCATAATGAGATCAAAAATTGAATTTCAGTATTTTTGTAATATATGATTAATCTTATGTCATGAATGTAACTGACATAATGCGAAATAAATTAAACACTGAGATATATTTTACATCCATCCATTACTTACAATTATACACAGCTATCCCGAAATCATTACCACAGTACTGATTGGGATTCCCTGAGCATCTCGACCCCATACATTCGCTGACATCAAGTTGACCGTAAAGATCATATCGTGCGTTTGTTTTCCCACACCAACACTCATCACCAGCCTCAAGTCCTGCATATTGCATTGGATATGTCTGTTCTGTGCAAAATTTGATGCAATTGCCAATTGTCATTCCTACCATGCCTATTCCACCTCTTGCATCTGGTAAAACCCGAAGAGCACCTACTGAAGTTCCTGTTTGTGGATCATATGCATCATAAAAACATCCCATGTAGGATATGTGCGCTGTAATTAAACATGAAAAATTATTATTTATTATATAGAGCTGTTTAAATAAACACAAAGGGTCGTATTTTCGAACGATGTTTAACGCTAATCAGTGTTTAAATCGCGATTTAAACGATGACTAAAATAAACGAAATTCTCAGAGAGTAACTAGTAAATACAATCAATGTTTAAATTCTAACCACATGTTGTTAAAGTCCTCTAAAATTCGTTTAAAACTAGACTAGGTCAGGGGTAGTTTAAGGTGTGTCCAAAATTTATTTTCATCATGTGTCCGACAACTTTATTTGTGCTTTAAGCTTTAAAATGTAATAAAATTAATGAATAATGATTGAGGATGATAATATGAAGACAACGACATAACCATGATAAAAAATATATACTCAAAATGTGTACTAATACGAACACTTATCTTTTACGTGCACAGTTCAGTGGATGATATTTATATGATAAACGCTTTTTATGTCTAACCAACGTTTAGATAAACATCGTTCGAGAATACGACTCAAAGTATCCAAACATTATCTATATAACCAAGGGAAATATTAAACCCCGGTGCATTGCATTGAGTTCTTGAACAGTCATGTAATCGTCCTCATGTGCAAGGATTCGATGAATGCATATTCGTTATAATATCTTCGCTTTGAACCCCGTAACAAATTTGGATAATCATGAGACAGAATTCAAATGCAAATCCATATACTACATTACTGCTTTTCAATGCATAGCGAAAAGTAGTACTAGTATATCACTTCATTGCCTTGTAATGATTATGATACTTGCACTATGATTATGATACCTAAAACTATATGGCCTCCAAACAAAATTTTCTCTACCAAACATTTGGTCATGACGTCAAAATGACGAGTGACTCCAAATAAAATAACTTTAACACCGAGTTGACCCCAAATAAAATTTTACGCTAGATATCACATGTATTGAAATGCCATATACATTGCACCAAATGTTTGTTACCGGTTCATACTTTAAATTCGATGGCAAATATTTGGTGACGTCACGACCAAATGTTTGGTAACGAAAACTTTGTTTGGAGGCCGACTATGTTTTCGCCCTATCTCGTCACTTACCTGTGTCCCCAAATGAGTAGCTATTGCAAAGAAATACAGCATAAATCAGTGGCTTGATAATAACAGCCATATTACTTCATATCTTTCCTGATACCGCGAGAAGTCCCAAAGACTAAAAAACGCTTAATATGTGTTATTCATTTACTAGTATTTCCGCATTATGCATAACTTCGCCAATGTTACAAACATAATAAACGTGTGTGAAAGTAATAGAACCAAGAGTAAACCCTTTTAATGGAATTCATAAAGTTAAAGTTTCGTTTATTGTTGACTATTTGGTTGCTATTTCATATCACCATACATGTATAATACCTAGATAGAATTGGCTCTACATTGTACACAGTGTAATATGGAATAAAATACTCAACATTTCCATTTTGTGTACCTTGTTTAACTTGTTAAACTCACTTTAAATTGTTGTCAGGTATGTCGAAATTTCGGGTCGCCACTCGAAATTTCGCCCGCAAGTCGCAACCCGAAATGATACAAATAAAGCTTCGTACATATCGGAGTAAAAAGGGAACTCGCGTCTTCTGTGTAAACTTAACACCTACTAAAATGGTAAACAATTGCCCTGTATTTGGTAATAAACTACCATCGGCAGTGGTAAAAGTTGACCATGGCTGGTATAGCTTTTACTACTGCTGATGTACAGTTACAGTTTATTACAAGATAAAGATCAATCTTATTACCATTCTAGTAGGAGTAAAGTGGGTCCAGAAGACGCGAGTTCCCTTTTTACCACGATATGAGTAATTATTTTTTACTGTGTACCCTTGTTTTACCAATGTCACGAACCACACTGCGTTCTATCGGTACCAATTCATTTGCGTGAGGTGAGGTCACATAATAAAATAAGTACTATTTAACAAATTATCAGCTGTATTAGGCCATAAATAAACTTAAGGCTGCTGATCTTCGAGAATGTCGTATTTCATGTTCACTGCAAGATTTCCCCACTTATATTATATACATGACACACTATTACAATTTTTGGCAGAGTGGAGTCTACAGATTATACATTAGCCTTGAATATTGATTTCACGTATTCTCTTTAAAAATGGCGATAAGAATATTTTTAAAATGATTAATAACTTAATGACTTATGGTAAAAACGCTCCATTTTTTTGTAGTTCGAATCTTTCGATCTTATCAAAATGTCACATTCCTATGGTCAAGATACGTGGTATGGAATTACAAATGACATTTTTTTGTTTAAAGCGATGGCTCGTAAAATGTAGTGCTGAAAGTTCCTCAAATAAACAGAAAGTGAAGAAATAATGAAGGATTTTATCATTTGTAATTAACGTTGACGTTGGTGTTAAATAATACATCTCGGAAATAAAGTTAAGATTTATAAGCAAATCGATGACTAAAACGTCATATATATATATGTTACGATAGTGTCACAAGAGATACATTACCTTTAATTTTAACTACCCCTCATTAACCCTCGTCTTACCAGGGGGGGGGGGGGCCTTGGTTGCAACAACCTAAGGTTTTTCCCCGCAGCATAAAAACGCAAAAAAAAGGACTACGCGGATGCGGAAATACCTAATTTTTTTTTATTTTATTTTTTGGCCACTATTGAAGCGGCCGTTTATTTAATTTCTTTTTCCAGTAGTAGGAAAAAAGATGAAAACAACTGAAAATCTCTCAAAAACCTATAAAAAAAAAAAAAATGCGCTAAATTTGGATTTTTAAAAGATATGCGCGCGGGAAGCTGAGACAGACTATTTTTTTTTCTTTGGTCTAAAGTGTGAACTATAAACAAAGTAATATACTTATTATTTATTATATTTGTTAAATGCATTTACTTTAAGTTCAGTATAATGAATATGGGTTTAAGCATGCGCATATGACATTTCTAAGGACTTTTCTTCATGAAAAAAAAATGAAAAATGGGCCTATTTCAAAAACCGTTAGCCTTTTTTAGTTTTTTCTTTCAGCATTGTGTTCAGAGTGTAATTATCTTTATTTTAATGTATTATTTGTCACAAGGGGTTGTATATTTCTATTTAGCCGTGTGTCTCCATCAATTACCAATAAGTGCCAAATTTGACTTCTGCTGTTTTTGACCCACAATTATCAAAATATCCTGAATAATTGTTTTTGTTTTTGATTTTTTTATTGTTTAGGTAGAACACCGGCTCTACAAAACATATCAAGGAAAATCAAGGAGTTTCACATTTGTTTTGCCATTTACAATTACCCTTGGAAATTTTTACCGTTGGCGTGTTGACGACCTCTATATGATGAGAGGAACATAATAGAAAGGTTTTAAATGATTTACTGATAAAGTGTCTAGCATTCGATCTGAATTAGATGCTCATTGTGAACCTCAGGTTAGTGAATATGTTCAGAATTGTTTACATTTAATTGATGTTGCATCGACTGATAATAATGCTTGTCATGATTTAATTATTCCTGTTAATTCTGATTATTCTGGTACAATGTATGATTTTTCAACAGTTGATGATGATTCGGTGACTAAGATTGTGTCTAAACTTCCAAACAAAACCAGTCCCCTTGATCCGATCCCGACTTGGTTGTTATCATTAAATCCATCATTGTTAATTCACTGAATAATGGTTGTTTTCCTTTGGTTCTCCGTGAAGCTGTTATTTGTCCTTTGATTAAAAAGCACAATTTCAATCCTTATATCCTCAAAAACTATAGACTAGTTTCTAATCTCCCAAAACTGGGTAAGATAATTGAATATCCTGCTGTTGCAAGATATTAACAGCATTTTAACAGTAATAATCTTACTGAAACGCATCAGTCAGCTTACAAGAGTCATCACAGTACAGAGACAGCCTTGCTCAAGGTAAAAGATGACATTTTAGGTGAACTCGATCGTGGCAGAGGTGTAATGCTCATCCTTCGTGATCTCTCATCTGCATTCGATACCATTGATCACAATATTTTATTTAATCGGATGCAGAATGAGTTTGGTATTTCAGGAACTTCAATGAATATTTGAATGAAAAGTTATCATTCCAGTAGTTTCAGTAACGTGTCTGTTCTTGGTGAAATTTCTGAGAGACTTCCTTTGAAATATGGAATTCCCCAGGGATCAGTGGCTGGTCCACCAATTTTCACTATGTATGCCCAGCCAGTTGCTGCAATAATTAGGCGTTTTCAAGTCGCTTTTCACATCTATGCCGACGACACACAACTTTATGTTGGGTTTGATCCAAAGTCACCCAGTGATGTTGCTGCTGCTAAACTTAGGCTCACAAAATGCATCGACAAAATACGATCATGGATGCGTGCTAATAAATTGAAAACTGAGCTTTTCTTGTTTTCATCGCCTAGGCAGGCTAACTTATTGTCCAACTTAGATCTGGATCTGAAAATTGGTGGATCTGTCATTGCTCCTTCATTTTCATCTATCAAGAACTTGGGTATTATGTTTGATAGCAATATGAGCATGAAACAACATGTAAGTTTATTATGTCGCACTGTTAATTTTCATTTGCGTAATTTATACAGAATAAGACGTTTCATTGACAGTACTACATGTGCACATGCAGTAAGATCTCTAATCCTTTCCCGGCTGGACTATGGTAACTCTCTGCTCGGTGGCCTGTCTAAGTCCGATGTTCTGCGGCTCCAGAGACTTCAGAATTGCGCCGCCCGTCTTGTTTTCAGGGCTGATAAGCGTTCAAGTGCTTCTCCTTTGATTCGTGAGTTGCATTGGTTACCGGTTCAGCAGAGAATTGATTTCAAGATCTTGGTGCATGTGTACAATTGTGTTAATGGCACTGCCCCTAATTATATGCAGGATCTTGTGTCCCTTTATACCCCTGGTCGTGCTGGACTACGGTCCTCTGCTGATAATACACGTTTAAATGTCCCTCCAACAAAGATCATAGGTTTTCCATTTTAGGTCCTAAGCTTTGGAACGCTCTTCCTTTATCCATTCGTGATGCACCAACCGTAAAAATTTTCAAAAAATTGTTGAAAACACATTTGTATCCCATTAATTGATTTCCCAGTTTATTTAATATGAGTTGCCTTTGGTCCTGTGTTTTTG
>JXSR01S059125.1:50562-67482 GCA_000969725.1 Ophiothrix spiculata | reverse complement strand
GTTGTAGGCCTCTATTATAAAAATAGTATGAAAGCCCGGCATGAATTATAAATCAAAGTTTTTCAAATTCCACTATGGACAGGAGGCACGTTATTTGTTTTTTTTTAATGCATTTAAAGGATATTGAAATAAGAGAATGTTTTTATAAATTTTGTCAAACCAAGTGAACCACTTTGACATTAGAAGATTTTGGTACCGAAAACGCAGTACTTAACTCATTTTTGATTTTAACTTCATCTTTCATTGAATATTATTCTCCAGTCAAATAGATATTTGATACTGAAAATTTATTTTAGAGATTCAATTTTGGCGATAGTGATTTTGAAATTATGCCAACTACATGAGCCCATTGGGACAAATTATCCCGATACTTTTAGGTGGAATAAAACATTCCACATTATTTATTTCCTGGCCTTTGTGCGATCAAAATCAAAGCGATTATTATTATTGCGCGAACTGTTGAAATATTGTTCCCCTCAATTTCATTGCATGAATACCATTATCATGATTATCATGCAAGTTCCCTTGAACGATTCGCACAAGTTTTAAACTCCTTTTTGTATTCTAACTTTTGTGTGTTTTAATACGCTGCTCGTTATGAACCAATCAGTAGAATTTTGTGAAGTGATAATATTGATGGCGGTTTAGAGAGGAGTAGAGAATGCCACATTTTGGACAGACTTAAAATTGAGCAAAGATAACTCTGAGAAGTAATGATCGGCCACTTTGTAGAGTTTGAAATAGAGATAGAGATGGAGATAGAGATAAACGTAGACATAGAGATGGAGTTAGAGATGGAGATAAAGATACTATGTCAGAGCAAGAGGAGAGTATCAGAGTAATGTGGCAGAGACACCACCAATTGTTTGATCTTTAGTGATGACCAATGACTTTGATTAACATTATGGTCGAGTATGTAGCTTTAGGAATAATTAAAGTCATAGGCGATTGGTTCCTATAAAATGTCATATAATTTCAACTTTCAATTTATGAGTAATTTTGTGCCAAACGTTCTAGCGCTGTTTTCCTATGTTTCTTTGCAGGGGGATTCCAATTTTGTTTGCCGTTTGTTTGCCATCTTGATGTGTTTTTAATATAAATATAAATGATATTACAGTGCGGATTGAGATTGTCTTTGTGCATGAATAAAGTTTTTGATATATACGTTTTTTATTTCGCCTCCCCATTATCCGTTGTTATCTTTTGTCGAGCACACTAAGCCAACCCTGGTGACAAAACCTGCCCCGACGTTTGAGCCCGCTACACCCCGAAGTAATCTTGAGATTATGTTCTATTTCCTGAGACCAAATAGTATTATAGTCTAAGATCACTGAGAATCACATATTTTCAATTCATATAAAACTTTACACCATTAGCTAATGTTGTGTAGTGAAACAACGTGGGAGTCAGATACAGTACTATAGGTTAACCTTTAGCCTTCTTTGGCCAATGGGTTGTGTCCTTGAACAGGAAGTTTAATCTCAATATTATTTTATGGACCCAAGGGATATTGCGGAATGTTTATTAAAGGAGTTAGAATCTAAGTTCAGACAGGGTGGAAATATCGGCTATACAGCATCTGTATTGAAGAAAATGAATTCAACAGTTTCTCAGAACAGTGTAATAGTAATTGGTCACAGCAAATTTGGAAAAGGGAGCTATATAAACTTTGTTATTTTATTTTTAGTAGTAGGAAAAATGATCAATGGTAAAAAACATGGGATATGATCAAAGGTTTTTAATGATTGAAAGAAAGGGAATATCTCCCAAGGATCTCTGAGTCTTGAAAATGTTTTCAACTAATCATAAAGATTCCTACTATTATTATATGATATTTCTAATCCTTTATTATCCTATTTCAGCAACTTTACAGTCATTACAGCATCTGATTCAATTCATCGCAGACTACACACTGTCAGTGTTAAGCACAGTACCAATCACTAGTACAACAACACATTCTGTCAAGCCAGGGGTAGGTATTGATGCTGAACTTTCATTGAATGTACATTAGTGACATGTTACATCAAAAGGTACAATTTGTCTACCTTTAACAAAATTCAGATTTTCATGTCATTTGAAAGGGAATTATAAGCTTTAAGATGATATCTTGCTTGTGAAAATTGAAGTTTGGGTTTTGAAACTATGATAAATAGTGACAATAATGTTCTTATTGTTTCCATTATAGTTTGCAAGTTTAAGTCGCCAAGTAGGGTCATATCATACTTAGCCTCGTTCTGAGTTTCGATTCTCTGTCCGATTCTGCAGATTTACCCCATCAACGGCGGGAGTATGTCAATTATACTGACTGTGATTTCATTCTCCCCTTCAGTCAGAAAGTTGACTTTGCAAAGATTATACCTCACTGAGTACCCATATTAGGAATCAAACTGATAGCCAATGTATGGAGAGCATGATGGTGCTCACTATGACACTTGTGTAATTTGTTTAAAATCCTCCAAAACATATGATGATTATCATTTTGTTTCTTTTCCTTTGTAATCCTCTTTGTTTAATGTAGGTTAGTGTACTCAAAGATGCCTCAACACTGAGCATGCTCAGAGAACTCTTGGTCATTATTAGAATATGGGGTCTCCTCAACAAATCCTGTTTACCAGTATTCTCAACAACATCAGGTAAATATTATATAGTAAATGTTATATAAATTAGTGATAAATTTATTTAGGGTTTGCCTCGACTTAATGCCTCGACATTAAGTATGCTCAGAGAGCCTGTGGTCATCATTAGATTATGGGGTCTTCTCCACAAATCATCTTAATAACATCAGGTCAATGTATCAATTCATGCATCAGACCTACCTACTGGCTGATATTTTGAGGGCCAATCCTCATTCTGATAATAAAAGAAATCTGAGATGTCCCTTATTTTGTCATTTTGCTTACTATGTCTAGCTATGTATGCCATTCCCGGGGGATCACTCAAGTATAATACTGCAGGCATAGCGTAAAGGTGAATTAGGGTTGTTTTTGAGGACAGAAGGGTGAATCAGATGACACTGTTTAGGGTATCAAAACAGCCATTTTCAAGAAATAGGGTACTTTTTCAAACTCGAACTGTTAAACAGTAACGGTAAAATCTCCATTTAGGGTGTGAATAGGGGGAAGGGTATATTTTGGCTTCAGAAAAAATCACCCTGTGAGGGTGTCATGGTATGCCTGCAGCATTATACCTGAGTGACCACCCCACCCCACCTCCCTCGGGATGCCACTGTAATGTCCCTCATTTATTTTGGCTTCAGAAAAAATCACCCTGTGAGAGTGTTTTGAAAAACTGTGGTCACAGTATACCTGCAGCATTATACCTGAGTGACCACCCCACCCCACCTCCCTCGGGATGCCACTGTAATGTCCTTCATTTATTTTGGCTTCAGAAAAAATCACCCTGTGAGAGTGTTTTGAAAAACTGTGGTCACAGTATACCTGCAGCATTATACCTGATTGACCCCAACCTCCCCCACCTTGGGATGCCACTGTAATATCCCTCATTCCAAAGTGGATATCTCTCATTCTGGGATTGGGAGGTTGACATGTCTGCAACATTAGTTCATTGTGACTTACCAAATTGACTAAATGGTCTCCTGAACTAATTTAATTCTCAATAATGTTAGTCTCACAGAATTTGTGACAATGAGTTTTGGAGAAAAAAGTGCTAAGTTACATTGTAAGTCCTTCTTCAGGTGGAATGCGATGTCAGATTTATAATTTGAGATGTTATACAATGCAATCAAAAGTGAATCATGATTTCTTGCCTTGGAAACCCCCTAAGTTGGGGCTTTGCCATTGCCAGGGGTCCAGAGGGGGCTGGACCTCATCAGTTTAAGACCGGTATGGTTTGCATTAATCACCTCCAGAATCTAACAGAAATATTTGAGCACTAGAGTGAAGGTTCCTTGAAAGGATTATATTTTCATTGCCCTGTCAGGTATCTCTGATAAAATGTAGATGTCTACATAATGTCAACATTTGATTTTACAATATTGATTTGTTTTGACCACAAACTATTTCATAAATGCATATATAAAGCCTGCAACTTTTGCCTGACGAAAACTTGTTTTTTGTTGTTGATGTAGACTATGATGATGAGCAAACAAAATTGACCATTTACAATCAACTCATTAAATAGTATGATCTTTGCTTTACAGATACTCTTGACAGTCTTCCACTTCTGTACAAATTGCTAACCCAAATTTGGATGACTTGTAAAGATGATGTGCCAACAGAATTAGATGACGCCCTAATAGGTAAGCCATTGGGTATAAATTGCTTACCCAAATTTGGATGACTTGTAAAAACGATGTTCCCACAGAATTAGATGACACCATAGGCAAGTCATGCGGTATAAATTGCTTATCTAAATTTGGATGACTTGTAAAATAAATATTCCAACAGAATTAGATGACGCCCTTATAGGTAAGTCATGCGGTATTCAGATAGTCTTAAAACTTTGCATATAAAGGTTAAAAATTGACAATATATTTTAAAATATTGGGAAATTTTGAACCAAAACTAGGTTTGGTTTACTAAATGAATTTGCATTGCTGAATCGAATCTGAATATTGCAATGACATTTTGAATTTTGAAAATCTTTGATGAAGGTAAATGAAAGTGATCTGTCTTCTGCACTTAACATCTGTGTAAAGAGTGCATAGGTATCTGAGGCTAATTTTGTTTTTAATCCGACTATTTAAATGAAAAATGCAACCTTGATCAAGATTGTACCATGGTCAAAGTCTGCTAAATGGATATGCTTTTTCTATACATCTGGAAAATGTTTTCTTTGAGATTGTGCTATATATCCATTTCAAGTGTTGGTTCTTCTATGTTTTAAACTTAAGTTAGATGCTAAACATAATACTCTCATTTTCTATATGAATTTCTTCTTGAATAGATGAGTGTTGTCTCCTACCAAGCCAAATAATGATGCAAAATTTGGATGTCAGCCCTGTGACAGAAGGTAAGATTTTGTGCTGGATTTTATATTGGGAAATGATTTCTACAATTATCGTGATTTGAGAGAATTGTTATAAGTGCAAGCTGATGTAGGGTCAAATGGTATTATTGATTGTGGAGCTCGCGAATGATTGTAATAGATACTGATATTATACTGGGTATACACTGGCATGATTGTGACAATTGCAATGACTTTGGAAACTCTGGTGAGGATATGGGGTTGTGTGATAATCTTGAGCAAACTCCTGGAATCGGGATGATTATGATATGCTAGGTTGCACTTAACTGGTTACTTTTCCTATGATCACTTCCATTTCATAGAATCTTGATGAACATATTAAAAGGGGTCATTGAATGGAATCATGATGATCTTTAAGGATTTTGATAGAATGTCAAGGGCAGACATGCATCATGGCATCATGATTAGGCCTGGGAGTTTCGGGAATTATTGCTCCCGAGACTCGAGTTAGATTTTCGGGCGGGACTCGGGATTCCCGAAAATAATCCCGAAATATGAGAGTGCCGTTCACGTACGCAAAATTGTGTTTCATTGCATGTACTATGCTATGTCATGTGTGTTAGACTGCCGAATATGGCAACTTGTAATGCTGTCATTTTTTGACAATTTGATACAGTTTTTCAGACTTACCAAACCACTAGTCCGTAAGAAATGTTTTTAAAATAATGACGATGTCCTTTAATTTTATTATTTTCAATGTGAAATTCGTGGTCGAACTTGGGTTGCGCTGTGTTCTTTTTGTCCACTAGCTAAGCTTGTTGGTCGTGTTTCGTGTACACCATGTGGTACACGGTTCAATTTTTAGATGATGGAGAATTTGTTACTGCATTACTATAATTCGAATTGTTGTAGACCAAAATTTTTACTAATACATTGTTGCAATCAAAAATATTATAAAATGAAGGAAAAGTAAAGATTATTGCGAGAAAATCAAGATCAAATGTTGCTTTTTTCATGTTATTTACGCAAATAAAACCCGGAAGTAAACTGCGCCATTTCAGCGGTACCCATTTTTTCGTTGCTGCAATGCTACTAGTACCGGTGGGAAAAGATCACGTGACTCGGTGATTCGATCTTGTTATGAACTGCGCATGTGTAAGTGTGATAGTTAGTAGTTTATGAAAATAAGAACATCGCCATCTAGTGACATTAATAATAAAATAAACAAAACAAGTTCATTTTTCGCGATCAAAGCATAATTTTGTTGTTGAAAAAATGATATTTTATCGGACAGCTTTGGTTTGTTTCGCGTTTTCGTCTACCGCATATTTCTTACGGAACACGAATCTTACGTTCGTGTACCGGTACAACACTACTTTCGGATCATTGGAAATACATTAAAATGGATTACTACAGCTTGCATACGTAAATTGTAAGTTCAATTACACCTACTACGAAAATGAAAAGTTGGTACTTTTAAATTGGTACCACTTTCGGGAATCGGGAACATTTTTTTGTTCCCGAGTCCCGACTTTCACGGGCGGGACTCGAATTCCCGGGTCCCGATCCCAAATTTAATCATGACAGTGATAACTTTTCTCACTTGGGAGTGAAAACTCAACATTCTCAATATTTCAATCAGAAATTGCGCAAAGATTTATGTTCTGCTCTACTTCATTGACTACTGTTGTACTTCATGGTTTTCAGGTCTTAATACATGTCAACAACGTAAATTGCAAATTTTTCAAAACAAAATGGTTCGATTCATTTTAAATCTATCTCACAGAGAGCATGTTGGTCAGGTTCACTTGGACTCAATCAAATTTCTCAGAATACAAGATAGAGTCAAACAACTCCGCCTCAATCATGTTTTCAACATATTTTATTCATCAGGCCCATCATATTTGCGTCAATTTTTTACCAAAATATCGGATTCCCACTCGCACCGTACACGTTCTAGCGCTTACAACTTCCATGTCCCAAGGGTTACTGGCCTTGCCTCCAAATCATTCTTCTACCAGAGTACTCTTGACTGGAATTCTTTGCCTGATGCCATCAAATCAATCAATGATAAGATTTCCTTCAAGTCCCAGGTGAAGACTCATTTATCCACACTATCTATGAACCAAGAATTGGCTGAATTTGTTTAACTTATTTCCATTGGTCTCCCTCTGTCCTTTATGTCCGTCTTTTGGTTAGTTTCACTCTTTTGCAGGCAACCTTTTCATTTTAAGGACCCCATTGGAAATAAGTTGACATATTTAGTCAACTTTATGGGCCATCCTGGCATATCGATTTGGCTGTCTAATTTTGAGTGTCATTTGCTACTTATGTGTTTATTTTTGTAAGTATATAGCTATCTATTTTTGATATTGTGTCTATTTCTGTGATTGTTTTTATCGATTTGCCAAATAAAAAACAAACAAACAAACAAAACAAAGTGCCCCAGCCTCAAGATTAATTGATTTGACTCATGCTGAGCTGGGTAGTACACATTCAGTGTGTGGTGTGACGTGATGATTTATTGACAAGAAAAGTTCCTAAAATATCACAATTGCACACTATCCCATCTGGATAATCGTGCCATTGATCGACTAACTCCCAAGTATTGAGTGGATATTCTTCCCAAAGCCATTGAGACAGATGGTATTGATTCAAAGCACTAGATTGGTTTTAAAATAAATTCTGCATTTCAAAATGGTTAAAAATGTATTCTCGGAAGTTTGCTATAAACATTCTTGGTTTTAATGCAACAAGAGAAGGAAGACATGGGAAAGAATTTAAATATTTTGACATATTTTCATGACCTCAGATCTTGTTAATGGGCCGCATCAAAACTCAACCCGGCAGTTGCCTGCTGGTTCTATGCGGTTCTGGCCGGATCAACTGAATAAGCAATAGCCAACCATCCAAAACTGGCAGGCAAACGCCAGCTGAGTTTTGAAGCGGCCCCTAACTAGGTTTCAATGCATTTCTCAAACTGTAATAATCTATTGCCACATTTACAGGTATTGTTGGGAAGCTCCACAGCAGGCAAACGATGTCATTTGAATTTGACAGCAACCCCAACCCATTTATAACCCTGGCGACCTTTAACCCCACTTTGGGAATGACCCTTGGAAGACCACTAGTTGATAAGCTTAATCAGAAATCAGACATTGTGAGGCGCTTGTATCTTGGTACACAACCTTCAGAGCCATTGAAAAGGTGTACAAGGTAAGAAAGGTCATATGACCTCTCGATTTTGACTTTTAATTCTTGGGATGACCTTGGAAACACCACTTGTGGATAGACGTTTTGAGGTGCTTGCAAGGTCACGGTTTTCAGCCAACATTAATTTGAGCACACATTCATCATTTATGGTTGCGCTACTTCTTGTTTGATGCTGCTTTCATACTTATTGTTGCTTTGCTTTTGTGTTGTCTGTTTTGTTTCACACTTAAGAAGCTTTGCAGTTTCGTTGCTTCATGTCACTCTGAAAGTTGAATTCATTTCAACATGAAAAATCTTGCCATGTGTCAAAATTTTGCCGATATCGATTATCTCAGTGACATGTAGCTTTCCACTATAACAACTGGAAGCGGCAAGTTTCTGCAAAAAATAAACTACATGAAACAACAAATCTACAAAAACTACATGAGTATGAAAGCAGCATAACTTAAAAAGAATTTTCTACTTTTACTAGCCTGTAACTCAAAATCTGTATTCCAACATTTGACTCATTTCCCTTGAGCATGTCACAGTTTGTGTCAATGAGTTGGTGGATTATAATAATAATAATAATAATAATATCTTTATTTCATCACGGTAAAACATGTTCAATAACTATACATTGATCTTCCACATGTCCGTGGGTACATTAAAAACATTAAAGTAATATAAAATATTCATGAAATTTACATAATCACTACCCATACACATGGTAAAAGAACATAAACACAATAGAAAATGATAAGAAATTGCCATATGATAATATACAGTAAAAACTAAAATTATGTGACCATTTGCACGGAAACTAAACAATTGCACAATAGGAAATAAAATTGGTATTAAAATGATATCAATATACAGGGACTTTATCTTTGAAAGTTACATAAAAATGTCGATTTCATTCATGTTCGAAGTCACTCGCACAAGCAATTCGCCCTCACACATTCTCGCACCTCAAACAAACTAATCTCTCACTATCATTAATAAAACAATTAATAAACCATGTAATGAAAAGATAATAAGAAGTTGTCATATAATAATATACAGTAAAACTTAAAAAAAAATTGTAAACATTTGCACCAAAACTAGACAATTGCACAATAGAAAATTTTAAAATTGGTATTAAAATGCTATCTATATACAGAGATTTTATTTTTGAAAAGTTATAGAAATTAATTCTTTTAATTAAAATCAAGTTGGTCTTATTCATATATTCATATTTGAAGTCACCCGCACAAGCAATTCATCTTTACACATTCTCACACCTCAAACAAACTATTCTCTTAACATTCTCAACTCTCCTCTCCTTGACACACTATTTACAACTCTCCTCTCCTTGACACACTATTTACAATGACCCCTTGAGTAATAAATACCATAAAACAGTACAATTATGAAACACTGGATAAAACATATCATAAAAAGAAATACAAGGATTTACAAATGTGACAAAACTAAAATTAAAATTTGACATTAAGTATTTACAAGTGATATTGACAAAGCTAAAAATATAAAATAAATAAAACTTCATAAATTAAGAAACAAGATGTTTAAAAGTTTTTAAATTACACGCATTTTTAACGTTTTCATTCAAAGAATTCCATAATTTAGCTCCCCTATAGGAAAAACTTCGCCTCATATATTCAGTGTGGGGTTTACACATTTTAATATCATTTTTGTTTCATGTATTATAAGTACTGGTTTTTCTTTCGAATCTACTACATAAATAATTGGGTGCTTGTTCTTTAATGACTTTGTACATAGTTAGAGCCTCATTAACATACAATTTTTTTACAGATTCTATCTGTATCTGAATTTCTCAGAAACTCTTAAGCTGGTTTCAGATTGTCTTCTTGGTGGTCTGAAGACCAGCGTGAGGTCAAAAATTTCAAGTGTGCAAACTCGACCTTGTCGCATCAGGAAAATTCTGCGGCAAGCACGACAAGCCAATATATTAATAACCCTGTCGTAATGGTTGCAGCGACACGTTGTTTTGAGTTTAACTTTTCTTCTGACAGACCATCCCGGCAATATGCAAATGAGATGGATACATTACGACAACACAAAATTGCAAATGCTTGGTCGTCTGCCGCTGTGACAGCTAATCTGAAACCACCTTTATTCTCTTTTCAGAAGGTTTTTGACAAATTTGTGTGAATTCAATCAACCCTCTAAACAATCTCTTAATGTGGTATCTTTTGAAAGAAATGACATGCACATACTTTACAATATTCTTATGAGATGCAAATTCGAAATCCATAAGTTAAAATCCTTCACTGTTCAAAAATGTTAAAACTATCAAATCAAATCAAATCAAATCAAACTTTTATTTCAATATCAACAGGTACACACATTTGATAAAAACACATCAAAAGATAAAACAAAATGATATTGAGGACATCATCAAAAGGCCAAGAAGACCTGAAGTGAATGATGCCCTAAAACAAAACAAAAAAGTTACTAAAATAGGCCAAAACAACAACAGCAAAACGAACACAAATAACAGTACACAAGACAAATGCTCCGATTAGGATCTTAATCTTTTTTATTGTGTTTAAAAATGATGTTTACCACCGGTGTATTATTTGAGCAATGTTCCCTATTTGTTTTTGATAATTCTTATTATTTTCTTTTCTTGTAACTATCTTTCATGGGTGCTATCTGACACACGCCCTGCGTTTTTGATAGCATCCACATCTAACTTATGAACAATTGTACTTATTTTAATATTATTATCACTTGTTGTTAACATTGTTTGTAAGGTGAGATGGAAACAAATAAAATTGATTGATTGATTGATTGATTGATTGATAGTTATCAGGATTTAGGTTTTGATACTGCTCAATACTTTGGTAATATACTTCATAGTTCATCGTCAGTAGCATTTGCACAAACACTTTGTATAGGTATAAAACAGGCAAATGTATTTTGTGAGGTACTTAATTTTGCTAAAATCTATACCATGCATATCATGCTCTCATAAGCCAAATGGTATGTAAAAATCCATATGATAACAGTTTTTAATCTCACCAAATTGTTTTTTCCCTTACAGATGTTCCTGTATATCATTACTTCAATCTCCTGCAAGAACAGCACCAATGAAATATTGGGAACAAAGGTGGGCCAGGAGCTGTTTGTGTGGGGGACTCTGGAAGAAAGTCACATCTGATTGATGATAATGAAAGATGATGAATACCAGCAAAAACAAACATTGAACAAGAACAGTGCCAATGAATTTCTGGTAACTAAATGTGGAGGAGCCGTTTGTGTGGGGGACTCTGGAAGAAAGTCACATCTGATTGATGATAATGAAAGATGTTGAATACCAGCAAAAATAAACATTGAACAAGAACAGTGCCAATGAATATCTGGTAACTAAATGTGGAGGAGCCGTTTGTGTAGGGTTCTATGGAAGAACGTCACATCTGATGATCAATATGAAAGAAAATAAGAACCAGCAAAACTAGAAGTTGAACTTAACTTGGCGTTCAGCTCTTCATTTGACAATATAACAGCCTTGCATGCATGCCAGTTTCGAACTGTGTTTTGATTTTCAATCTGATACTGCATGGTTTATATAGCTACTTTTATCATGTGTCAAGATTGTTATCTCTTGATCAGTCATATTTAACACCTTGGATTTATAGAGCACCATCTTGGACACCTGATCCTTCTAGAGTAGTGGCCTGCAAGCTTGTCCAGTTCTTTTTTGTAAAATTCCCTTTGGAGACATTGACAGTTTAGTCTAAAATCACTGTCTAACAAATTTCAGTATATTTTAGAGATGATATAAGTCAGAAATTGAGTGCTTAAATTTCACAAATATCTTAAGGTAGAGCTCAAATACTTTTTGAAACACCGTTTTTTTAAGTGCAAAATGTTAAAAATCGTAGATTGAGAAAAGAGTAGAATACATAGTAAAAATTATAAGCTATAAGAAAATCTTCCAAAGTTACATTTTCGACCACAAATTTTAAATGAAGCTCTATTTTGGTCAAACAAGAAGTAATAAAAAGATAAGATTGTCTCCCAAATTTGCAATGTTTATTTTTAAGCACATCCAACCCCCGATCCAACCCCATCTTCCCCCTTAACTAGACTAACAACCAACTGATAAGTCAAACTGGATAGGATTGCGACCGCCCTCTTCTTTTTGCACACTAATGGAGAGAGCGTGGGGTGAGAGGTCTTCCATCTAAACCAATAGTCATTCACATGTCAGCAAAGGGACCAATTATAAACTTTGACAAGTTTTGTCATTTTTGCTACTCATTGCAGTCAATTGCATGTTTTGTATAAATATTACAAGCAGTAAATTTATTTAAAAAAAAAATTATGCTAATTTCTGTTTGTTTTATTTTAGGTTGTTTACTTGATATAATGTGCTCAAAAGCTTCAGGTTTTCATTTTGCCAATGGATAGAAATGGAACTTTGCACTACTTACTTCGTGCTACGGAGGGCACGTAAAGCAGTCGGTCCCATCTGAAGTGTTCCTGACACACTGTCAGATGTAAAAGAACGTCATGGGCTAGGCTACGGCCGTTCGAAATAAGAGTAGGGGAACCTTACCCGGCAACCGTGACCGTATGTCAAAATACGTCATCTGCATAGCCACTATACATTCAAAAGTATATCATCTCTCTAGGACCAGAGAGCTCATCTAGATGCTGAAAAGGCTTTGATGAGAATAAGCGTAGAAGTAGAAACTATAACCTACAGTAACAATGGTGTCAAGCCACAATTTTTGGGGAATTTGTGTTCTACAAATCAGCAACCAAAAATTAAATCCATCAAAAAAGTATACATTTCTAGAAGCAGATATACATGCTGATCAGTTTTCTCAAATGTCTGATTCTTCTTTATTTTTTGAAAATGTTGCCAGCAATAGATCAAAAATTGCATTATTTTGTTCCTACATATTGATTTTTGACGTTTGTAGATCCAAAAAGGAAAACAGTTCAAAATTTTACTAATTCAAATTTTAGTTAGGCTGTCCAGAAAATGTTGGTGCCAAAAACATGGCTTTTGGACTTAAAGGTGCAATTCATGATTTTGATGTGACAAAAACCTCACTTCTTTTTTAGCTAAGTAAAAAGAAGAGTACACTAAAAATATATACTGAAAATTTCACTTGATTCCGACCATTCGTTTCCAAGTTACAAGCTTTTCAGAATTTTGAAAAATCGCATAGGCTACTCTGTTGTAATTACTGTCGGGGCCCTGACAATAATTAGAAAATGGCCCATGGCACATTTTCTCACTTTTCTCAAAAATGCAAGCAGATAAGAAAGAATGGTTTGGTGATTGTAACATATAACAGTTGAGGATTCTTATAAGCCTAAAAACTCAATTTTGATAGAGGTGACCTTGAGGGTGAAAAGTAGATCATGACTAACCCTAACCCCTTTAAGGTCCTATCACACCATTTCAATCAAAAAGGAACACCACAATCATGATCAGCATGTAAATTAATGTCTGGAAATGTATGCTTTTGTATGGATTTAATATTTTAGTTGAGTTAAAGAGGAACAAAAATATGGGTTAACAGCAGCCTGAACTTTTGATCCTTCATCATGAATGTAGAATTTTCGTGAGATTTTTTATATTTTTGTTCATGTAAAATTTCATCACATTTAGGTAAATGCATATCTGCAAAAGTGTGTATTGGGAATTATCTGTCGTACCTAGGGAGCAAAACAGGTTTACCTATAAGAGACATTATTTAGATGGGTTCTATGGACCATAGGTAATATCGCTAGGGTGGACACAAACTCAGTCTGGTACATGGGACCCTGCAGGAGGGGGGTAAAAGTCATTGTAGGTGTCAAATTTGAAAATTGGTCAAATCTTGTTCAAAACCATTCTAACATGTTCCTCTCATCATAACGAAGCAGAACAAGTATACTTTGACTCATCTCTGATGAATGCTTCGAGAGTTATATCTGAAGACATAAAAAGGCCACAAAACGCCTGAATGAAGTGAAATGATTGTGACGATCTACCTGCAGCGAATCATGAGCGGTTTGATCTAAATGGAAAATCGCTATAAAAAAACCATTTATTATTATTATTCATGATATGGGTCTATGGGAGTCAAAAATTTCAAATGTGTCCAATTTTGTTAAAAATGGTCTGAAATTGTTCGTCTTGCAAAACTGTTTGTACGAAGTTATTTTTTCCAATGTCTACAATCAACCGTTGCTATGGTTACAGGTTGATATAATTTTTTTGTTATTTACACCAATTGGATATATGGAGTTTTGCTTGCTACCATAGAAACGATGGATCGAAGACCTTGGAAAATAATACTTTGACAGTTTTGCAAGACCAACATTTTGAGACCATTTTAAACCAAATCTGACCCGTTTTAGATTTTTTGTCTCCCATGGGCCCAACATGTGACCTCTGTAATTACCTTTCATATTTTTGGATGTAAAAAATTCCCTTCATCAGAAATGGGTCAAAGTATACTTTTCTGCTTCCTTATGATGAGAGAAACATGTTAAAATGGTTTTGAACAAAATTTGACCAGTTTTGAAATTTGCCCCCGGCAATGACTTTTAACCCTTCCGCAGGTTCCCATGCAACAGACCGATTTTGTGTCCACTCTAATAGTGATATTACCTATGTCCATGGGGTTTTGCTCCCTAGGTATCAGACCTACAAATCACAGAAATATTAACCTGTTGATGTAAGTTTTCCAAATTTGATACTCGAAAATTTAACAAAACCATCGCCTAATTTTGCAAAAGAAATATTCTTATGGGTGGGTGTCTTTAATATGTAACTAACCAATTACCGATATTTAACAAATATTGCCTTCCCCTTTGGTTATTTTGTAATAACTACTGACATCATCGGTAAAATTATATTACATGATCATATTACTCCGTGAAAAATTGGCATCGAATCAAAATGCATTCGAATAACGCCTTTCTTTATTAACATTTTCTAAAACTTTCTACTGAAGTTACGGATCGTGACATTATACAGCACTTGTTACAAATTGCTTTAACAAGATTATAACTTGGCAAGGTATCAACAGTACGCATCACGTATAGCACGTAGAGCTAAATGGAAAACGTCATACTACGCTTTAAAATATCAACAAAATAAAACAGTAATACAAAAACACATAGTAAAATCAATGATATCTGATGCAAGCAAGTTAGCTTTCGATTTCCAAAAGGAATATTGACGATATACGTCCTGAACATATAATACGCCAAATAATGTGTGTCAATTATCATTCTACATCCAACATGCAAAGGAACTTGTAATTAGGTTGTGATATTTTATTCGTTTTAGAATTATCCGTCGTATTAACCTGACCAGGACGGAGTGTGGTTCAATTTTGTCCAGTACGACCAGCGTAATTTGAAAACGATCCCAATCCCCGCTGCACATATAAAAATCAAAGAACTATTTTTGAGATGTCCAAGTTACGAAAACAGGAAAAGGTAGGCCTAATAGTTCATTTATCTATTCTGTATAATATTGGCACAAGTGCCTACACACGTTTAATTGCTTTCTGAATAAATATAATGTTGAAAAACTACCATTTAAAAACCGAAACTGAAATCATGTCGCTACCTGTATTTCTTAAATATAGACCCTATGATTTTTATTGAGTCATATATAATAATATTAGAAAATTAAACATGTAAGAGCTAAAGGTAAAAAGGGAAATTTACATGCAGTTTCATTTTGCTTTCACGTTTTAAAATTATTCATTTGCAGTGGCGTCGGTAGGCCATGCGGGCTTTGGTCGCACCAGTTTTCAGTCAGAAAAAAGATCGATGCGTTCTATTATATTTTTAGCAATAATAACCACCAAATAGTACTGTACAAATTCGTTTTTTACTAACTATAAATGAAAATAAATTAATTGTCTTCTGGTACTTAATTGTTTCTTTATTCATGTTATTTTTGGTAACTATTATGGGACCACAGACCGCACCACTTTTACCAGGGACAGTACCACTTTTATTTTCATTCTGACGCCCCTGCTAAAGGTTCAAAGATACCATTTTTTGTGTTCAAAAGAATTTTACTCTAATCGCCTTTATTATTACCGGTATTCGTTAGAGATGGTATTTCTTCAAATCAACATACGCCTATAGGTAAAGTTTGCATTTTGCCAATAATATTTCACTTATAGTATATATTTTGTGTTTATCCTCGGCTACCGCGTGGCTCGCTCGTGATAACTTCTGTCGCACATAAGCTATAACCAGTTCAGTCGTCAATCCAATCAACTTCCTGCAGCCCGCCGGGCCGGGAGGGTGCTCCAGGGGCGGGGTACTCAATGCATGCGGACATGGATCCGATTCCTATAAACCCACACAATCACACTTGTTTTTTAGATAAAGGTGTTACGTTTGCGTAATTCAAAAAACCTCGTCAAAACTATGTACAAGCGAGATGTAACCAATGTTCAAATTTAACAAGGGCCCCGAGCAAGGGTCTTTGTTATAACTGGGAGGTCACGAGGCAACTCTTTTCGAATTTACGTCAGCAGCAATATGCCGTCATTTTACCCCTCCCTTCTCAAGTTCTGTAACTGACAGCCCCAGCTTCACCCACCATGGGAGTTCTATAGACATTGGTATATATTGAGCGTCATAACAAATTGAGTTTATATAATCGTCAGTTTGCTACTAACCTCTCATCAGTGGTCCACGTTTCTTGTGAAAAGATATTATAAGTTATTGAAGATATATACCTGGGGATTTTTTTAAAACCATTTTCTCTAACGACTCTCATAGACGAAAAGTAGGTAA
>JXSR01S059125.1:20692-32302 GCA_000969725.1 Ophiothrix spiculata | reverse complement strand
TAGAACCATATAAATCCCTGATCTATAAGCTTTCCAAAAATGTATACTTTTGTAGGTCTCTGGACTAAACATTAAATGATATGTTCTGTTAAAACAAAACAGACGCATTTTGACACAATTGCTGGTGTGAAACAATTTTTTTGACCAGTTGGTGACTAGTGTCCATTAACATGGCCACCGCATGATTGATTATGCATCTCTAGATAATTTTAAAACATGTAATGAATATTTTACACTAATCTTGAGGTGCATAATCAAGCCTACAGTGGTCATCTTGGAAATGTTATGGCCTAATTTTGCTACAAGCCTTATGTCACTAGGTGAGGTATGTAAAAGTGTGGAGGCGTTACAGTTTTAGGTAAAAATCAGGAGTATTTTTACCATAATTTCAGATAGGAGTGGTCAACTGATTTGGTTTATAAACCATAACCTTGACAATTTATACGGCTATAAGTCCCCATTGTTTCATATTCAATTATTCTTTACTTTTTGAAATAATTGCATTCAAATGGCGCTGTGTGGGGGTGAGAGGATACCATGGTTGTAGCAAGTATGTATGCATTACAATGCATTGAAGCGACTAAACGGTGCATCATAAGCATTGACTATTAGCTGTCGTTGTACCTACCTAGGGTTATTCTTTATGAACAAATGAGAAATCGGTGATTATGAAAAGAAATTGTGGATGATTATGAAAAGAAATTGTGGATGAAGTCATACAATTTGGTATTTGTAGTAATGGATTTCTATTGACTTTTAAGGAATATTTCATCACACTAAAGCTCCGTACAGAAGCAAATTCCTTCATTACAAGTTTGGTTTATTCAAAAGTATATAGCAGCCCCTTCATATATTGAAACTTTAAACTTCGGTTTTTGATACCCAATATCAAAATGAGAGAAAAACAGAGCAAAAATGGACAAATTTGCCTAATTTGCATATTTAATTGGCAGCCATCTGGGATTTTGGTGGATAAAAACACTAAATTTCACTGATATAATTGTAAAATTCGCCCAAAAACTAAATGATCAATTTTATGTAAGAGTTAAGTGAGGTGTAGTTAATATAAATTTGCATACTAGGGATCTATTTCATCCTCTGGGCAGTCACACAGAGCCTTTTTTATGTCAAAATTTGGCCAAAAATTAAATTTGTGTATGTTTTGTGTAGAGAGGAAGGTTCATAAAAGTAAAATTCGCCTGGAAAGTACTACTCAGAAAAATTCAAACTATCCATTACTAGAAAGAAGAAAGAAACAGATTTCCAAAACTGTTTACTACAGCTTTATCGCATTTGTAGTTTTGAAATGACAGCTATTTTGAGGTGCAAAAATGACTAGTTTTTCTATACAGACAACTCTGAAAAGAGCAGATGCAACCAAGTTTACAATATGTTATGTATTAACGACAACAGAAGCAAATGAAGGCAACCGTATGATATAATAATCACCTTGTTTAGGCTTTCGCTAAGGAAACCCAACTTGGTATTTGGTACCATTGCCAAGTAAGCTGAAAGAAGCTTATCTTTAAGAGGGCTCCAAGATGTTTTAAAATTTAGTTTTGAATGCAGGCGGAAGACCGAAACACCCGGAGAAAAACCTGCGGAAGCGAGCATGGACTGAAAACCAAATGCACATAAAGCGCCGGGCGCGGGACTCGAACCCGGGACCTCATTGGTGCAAGGCGAGGTAACTACCGCTGCGCCAACCCGCTATTAAAGAAATTCAAAGTCATCTGAAAATAGAACAATAGCTTTGAATCGGATATGAAGATTGAATATGTGAAATCTAAAACTGTACCATTGCCATCTCGAACAACGTTCTCGTGTTACAATTTTATACTATGGCGATTACAAATCATGTCGAATACCACAGCCAATCATGACGGTTCCAAAGATCCTTCAGTGGCCACTGCTTAACGGGGCATTGGACAAAGTTACGATTATTTATGGATGATTCACATTTCATATGCTAAAAAATAACTGTCTAGATATCGGGAACATTTTGATCAAAACCTTCAGAACCTTTTATTTATTAATCTTGGCTATGAGGCTATTCTCTAAACATATTTATTGATGCTATATATCAAGAAAGATCCAATGATTTGTTCGTAAAACAGTCCTTTCACATCATAGATTGCAGATAAATCTCTTGAGAATGCCAATTTCAAATATTCTACTATAGAGGGCAGTATTTATCGTTGTCGACAACTATAATTTAAAAAAAAAATGAATATCTAAATATTTTGATATAAAGGGTTTGAGTATGACAATGAAACTTTGCAAGCTGTCATTATTACCGCTAACACTTCAAATGATGCAAAAATCTCAAAATTCTTGGGGAAAAGTTTGGGGATGATACTGATGTCCAATGCCCCTTCGCTGACCACGTGAGATGTGTTAGTTGACACAAATGCAAAAAAATGCATGCTCAATCAGTTGTGAAATAAAACAGACGTTCAATGGAATAGTTTGAGTGTGCATTGTCTGTCTTTATGAAGAGCTCCCAGAAGTATTTCTTTCATCAATAAATAGTTCCATCCGTTAAATATTCAAAACCATAACTTGCAAGTGGTGGTGAATGGAACCATCAAATTAAACATTTGAGTTAATCTATTTATTAAACTAGGTTTTGGACATTCATAAATAAAAACTTTACCTTTTTAAAACTTTTTGTTTTGTTTTGTTTTGTTATACATAATTCAAACAGTTATAAGCAATTGGATAATAACAAGGAAGGATAGTATAAATTCTTCAACTGTCCAATCACCTTGTTTAGGCTTTCGCCAAGGAAACCCAACTTGGTACTTGGTACCAAGTAAGCTATAAGGAAGCTTATCTTTAACAGGGATCCCAAGATGTTTTTTTTTTTAAATAAGTTTTGAATGCAGGAGGAAGACCGGAGTGCCCGGAGAAAAACCTGCGGAAGCGAGTATGGACTGAAAACCAAATGCACATAAAGCGCCGGGACCGGGCAATGACTTAGAGCAAGTCTAAATATAAAGAAAGGAAGGTAACGTGTGTATCCCATCATGCATCAGAATTTCCTATACAAACAGTATTGGAAATTCTGTAGGTACTTAGGGATGAATCGACCCTGGATCAAAATTATTTTTTATAATCTTTCATTCGAAGCATTAGTCATCACTAACTACTCACGTATATCCCTGTACAAAACTTCTAAGGAAGCAATGCATGATGGGTATCACACTCTGTGTCCTCTTGATATGTAGGGAGCTGCCCGAGCCTCTATATCTATGGATTATACAATTGTGCATTATATTACATAAGCAAACGTGGTAACAATGTAACGATGAGAACAGGACCACCCACAATATTATCAAACTGATTTGAAATATGAATATGGGTTAGTGATATTTATCAAATTGATTCAATTATTGTAGAGACAGACATCAAGACGAGTAAGAAAATGGGGAGATATCTAAACGTCGGGGTAACATAAAGAGTGAAGATTCAATTATTGCATATTTTGTCTGTCTTACTATGTACAATTAGTTAAAACGTTGGTAACAATGTTTTATAAATGCAATAATTAAATTAAGCAAGTGAAGTTGAGATTACATTATTCTGAATCAAAAGAACTTATCATAGCTCAGTTTTACTGGGACTCAAAAACAACAGTGATTTCTATCTTAGGCTGTCCAAAGAGTTGAGTTCAGTGATGTCATGCAACATCATCCGATACACAGTCTTTATTTTAATGAGCAATACAAGTATCTGCATTATGAAATCGTTGGACTCTAAACGCACCATTATACTCTCACTAACTTGCTCCTAAAGTCATAAGCTATTTGTAACTGTTCTTTTTTATTATTAGCACACCGGATTCGTTATATCTTACACCCTCCTACAAAGTTATATTGTCTCTAAGATAACATGTTTTTTTTTATTTGTTAAATGTTTGTTCCATTTATCGCGTTTTGACAGAACTGACCGTGGCCTAAAACATGTATGATTATGACCCCAGATGGGCGTAAAAGTTATGCAATGTCATGTTTCTATGATCACGATTAGATATCAGTTCTGTTTACATAGTGCAAGTTGCATTTTATAAAAGTTTGATTAAAATACTGTGTTTGTTTCATTAAATTGTATGTAGTAGGCCTGCATATAGCTTGTTGTAAGGGTGACAATTTCCAGGCCTATAAATTGAATACACATATGTTTCTGTTGTCTATATAACATCAGCACCATGGGGTAGAATGACCTCGCCTAATAACGAAAATCCTTATGTAATAATATTATTGGTCTGATTAGGAATCTTTGCCAGCGGCATTGCAAAATAACCTTGTCTCGGAGCTAAGAACTGCGATGGTACCCTAAATGTGATAACGATAGTAAAACATGTTCCCTTGACGAATTGCTTGTGGTTGTGTGCTAAATGCGTTATAGCGTTCGCCCTAAAGGCTCATGCTATAACGCATACTTATTATTTCTTTTTTAACTATAATGTTAACACTTCAACGTGGGTTTGCAACCGTGGATGCTGCAATAACTCTGTGTTTCAATACTCGCTAAACAGTTCAGCCATCACTAAAGACTCTACTGATTTTGGCGTCGGCGTCTCCGCATGTCTACAGCGGGAAAGATTGGCGAATCTTGTGATGTCGAGTTGACCTTACAGCAAATGTCAGGGGAAAGCACTGTTCAAATAGACTGCTGAACATGCTGTGGGTCGTGTGACACTTTTTTTGTTGGAGATATCATTAACTGATTCAAAATAAAAGAATAATATCATACGTGATGCTACTATTTATTGGACGATACAGAGATCATCTCGAGCTTTTTCTTGAAATTGCTAAGTTTGGGGAATTTTTTGCCATGCTATGACGGCGTTTTTCACTACATCGGCGTAATTATAACTTTGAACATGCTCAAAGTATGTTTAAAAAAAATCAGAACAATGATCTTAATCGAAAGCGGTATTTACTTGTTGTTAACTAGTAAACTTTAATATTATAAATCTATAAAGATATACTTTGATTCTCTTATCTCCCATGCTCACATCATAAGTCTTTGAAATACATAGCTAAATTTGGCAACAAAATGATTTGCATATCAGCTCAGTTTAGCGGAACTCACAATTCGGATACGTATCCGAATTTGGATAATCCGTATCAAAATTCAAATACCCGATTTGGATTAAAAACAGCTGAAACGGGATATCAGCTGTAATGAATACTCAACTTCGCCGCGCACCATACCGTTATGTATAAAAGTCAACAACATTATCATCATTTGTCATGTAAATTCTAAGAAATTATTGGTCAAATTATTTTGCCTTCTGTGATATGGGGCTATCAGGAGATGTTTCGAAGCTATCCCGCTGAAATTGCACAGGTGAAAATGGCATTTCTACAGATACATTTATCATAAATACAAGAAAGATGTTCTACATGTACTTGCCAGCTTGCGCTATCGATTTGATTCCTGCGCTACGACAGGCGTATTAGAATTCAGATACCCCTCCATATCCTTATTCTGATACGGGTATCACAATTTGGATACGAAATGTACGTGGGTATCCGAATTCGGATACGTAACCGAATTGTGAGTTCATCCGAACTGAGCTAAAATTAGCTGAACCGTTGCCAGGCATAAGCAACGTTTTATCCTATTTCACGTGTTAATCCTATTTCACATTTTTTTCGTCAAAAATATTACACACCCGAACTGGAATGCAAAACGAGTCTTTTTGATACATAATGTCAGCGCATTATATCGCAAAGTTGCCGTTCTTAAGAAAAATAAAGGGGACTGTGCGTACGTGATAATACCTTTTCATTTGGGAGGGGAGACGCTGTTTCGCTCTAAGAAAATATCAGCAGATCATTAAAGGAGCTTGGTCTGATTGCCTTGATTTTTTTTCAAACTCTTTGAGATTTTGGTACCAAAATTTTGCTCAAATTTTTCCCATAACCCATGTGAAATTTCACGACCAAGTTATGATCCGTTTTGGAGATATATATGAAAATGTGTCTAATTATGGTAACCATAATTAATTTTACACAGTAACATATAGGCAGCTCTGAAATACATAATTGCCCATAAAATCAAAATAGTTTGACCGATTCAGCTGAAATTTGAAACTTTACTCTATTGGGTGGTCTTCTTTCATATGACATTGAAAACCAAATTTTGAAAAATCGGACCAAGCTCCTTTAAGAGTTGCAGCAGTTGTAGGAATAATCAGTGACCATTTTCAATGTGATGACTTCAATAAAGGACCCATTGATTGTATTTCTAGCATGATGGTGATTCTATCCTGCTGTTAGTGCAAGTACTAACCTGGACCTATTAATTCAGCTAATAGCGGGAACAAATCAATCTTGGGATCTCTCCAATATATCAAATATCATTCAGCTGATCATCGTACTTTGAATATTAATTCAATCATCTTTATTCAAATAACATAAAAATAGGACCAATTTGATACTATTATGATGAAAGTTAAGTATTTTTCTAATATCATGGTCCTTTGAGGAAAAACATACAAAATATGATCTCTACCATATCTATATAGCCCTTGTTTCGGGCTGTCAATATTGAAGCCCGGGCTCATTACTGGGTCCGTGGGAGGAGAGATCAGTGGGAATGGAGATCAGGGGAACGATACTAGTTCTACCATATCTACTGCATAAAATCAGTAGAAGAATAAAGTTAGTATAGCTTTCTCCTACGTGGCAATAATAAAGACAATATAAAACAATTTTGTTCTACAACAAAGAATTGAACAAAAGCGAGCACCCATCCTTATGGAAGCGTCTCATAACCTGTGTTCTTATCTCTCAACTCTTTCCAATATTAGGCATTTTTACTCTTCTTGAAAAACTTAACTTAATTTATTGCACTAATCATGTGGTAATATAGTTGTTCTAATAAAAGAATAACTATAATAACACATGATTAGTGCAATAAATCGCATTTTGTAAGTTACATGATGTAAAATGTGCTCCTAAGAGTAGTAATGCAACTGAGTTTAACTTGGTCGTTGATTTTGACATAAAAATGAGGAAACACCGCGACGACAGCAGTTACACCAATGTGGGAAATCTGTTGATTTTTCTTCAACTTTCTGAAGATGAAAGTGCAAGGAAAATAGGAGAAATCGACAAAACAAAAAGATGGCTTTACTTATTAGTTTAACTGCAAATTAAAATAACCTGAAAACAAAATTGTTTTAAATAAAAAACAAAGGCAAGTGATTTTCAAATTCATATCTAGTCAATTCATTCCTATGCGTATCTTTTGCAATCGGAGCAATAATGTTAACTAAAATGATAGATTATTGCCCCGATTG
This sequence comes from Ophiothrix spiculata, assembly GCA_000969725.1. Classification (NCBI taxonomy): domain Eukaryota; kingdom Metazoa; phylum Echinodermata; class Ophiuroidea; order Amphilepidida; family Ophiotrichidae; genus Ophiothrix; species Ophiothrix spiculata. The sequence continues at coordinate 24,984 of JXSR01S059125.1, read as the reverse complement.
CAAGAAGATCTTGGCAATTATTGTCAAGGTCTTCAACCAGGAGTCTTTACCGTCATTATAGACCTTTTCAAAACAAGACTTTCCGAGAATTTCCGAAGCTGATTTAACACTTTCCGGCAATTGCCGACAAAAAAGTGACTCTTCAACACAATAGTCAGAATGTGAAGTTCGCGTTCTCGTTAAATGGTCGCGTACGAATTCGAACTTGTAATTAGCGTTAGCGCTGAAGAGTCACTTTTAGTTGATGTGACTTTTTTCTTAAGCTTAATCAGCGCAGATCAGCCGATTTCAAATGGAAATTTCACTCTTTATGTCGGTGAGCTTATGGTCCCATCGGCCAAAAGTTGTTCAGAATGAGTGTATCTAATATTGTATGGGTCTGGTTCTATTTATTTTTCACTTTTATTGCACTGAAATGCGAGTGATTTTTCGGACTTTTTTGTTGACAAAATCGTGCATACTAATGAGCTTATACGTGATTGGTTGAAAAAATGGCCATGTGATCAATGTTCCGGAGATTTCCGAATGGATTTTGAAAAGGTCTATTGCTTTTATTGCTCCCTTTACAAGTCATGTGCCCGGATGTTTGGATTCCATTTGACTGGTTATTTTAGCCAATTATGAAATCCTTATGGCAAATTGAGATGAGCATTTTCTCGATGTAGAGATGTAATCTACATTATAATCAACCCATGGACGTAATGTTATGTCATGATCAAACCAAGGTCACTAGGACGTAATGTTATGTCCATGGTCAAACCAAGGTCACTAGGTCTATATTATTGCAGTTATTGCTCCGACAGCAAGAACCATACTTTAGTGCATTATAGATTTCATTACATTGAATTGGTAGTTTGAGTTGATTTACTATGGAATCCTTACCACAAAATTGAGCTGATGAGTTTGGCTAACAAATCATCTCCTGGCTATGGAAGATTACAGATAATCTTCTTAATGATGTTTGTCAATGTTGAAGCTCCATTACATTGCCATGCCTAAACACCACATATAGTTGTCATCAAATAAAAATTTGAAATCGTCTGAGAAGTGCTTAATCAAGAAAAAAAAATGAAAGTTTGGTTTGTTTGATACCTGTTTCGGAAAGTCTACTCAGTTGATGCGTGCTATCAATTAACATTAAATAGCAGGTTTTATATCCATTGCACGGCATGAAACAAACCTGTGTGATATCATGATATAAAACAAATATTGAATGCCTATGCACGTGCAATAGTACAAATATATCATTCGGTTAAATTATGACTGATCCATTACACTCGGCTACGCCTCGTGAAATAGAAAAGTCCAAATTTGACCTCATGATATAGTTTGTACTATTGCACTCTCAGGCATTCAATATTTGAAGGGGTAGGCGCAATATAGTGCTAACCCACACCTATTTTTCGACCACCTTTGTTCTGGTTTTAAAACAGATGCATTTAAAACAAGTGATTACTTCATTTTTCAATTAATTTTGGACAAAACATCTCTGGTTGAGTTTAATTATCACTATAATTTATAATATTTTCAGCAAGATATGTTGTATGGCTAAGATTGAGCCGTTCAAAAGTCTAAGGGTGGCTTAAAAATCAGACACTATGGCTTAGCACTATATTGCTCCTGAATTTTATTCGGCGCCGTAGATCATTTAGAAACACCGGATTTTTTCTGGAATCACTGAATTCATAATCCTTGTATCAAGTACACTTAGATCTAGCCTTTTGAAAAAGAAAAAACTTTGGCATCTAGTGTTTCTAGAAACATAGAAATTGTAATGCGCAAGACCTCGGGGCAATAAAGTGCTAACCCCCACTTTTCAAGTGGCTGGCTTGTTTTATTGAAATCACATTTGACTTCAATTTTGATCAAAATATTTTCATTCACCCATGTACTTCATCATAATAAACTTTTCGAAAAATATTTTTCATCTGTTTAGTCAAAAATCATATAAATCGAAACCAGTAACTTGTGCAGAATGAGGGTTAGCACTATATTGCGCCTACCCTTCATTTGTATACCATTTTATGATTGTATTTAATATCAAACGAGAACAAAATACATTTCTTTTCCTTCACGAAATTTGACACTACAATCACCAACAGAAAATGGAATCCTTGGGCTTTCAGATGAGTCACCCAATTAACCACCTATTGCTTCTGTAATAACGTCATTTTGTAATAACGTGATTTTCTCAAATTGTATTGATACTGGTGAAATTGGAATACAGCTTGGGAAGTTAGTTTGGGTCCCTGGATTCCTAGGGTCCGGTTTGCAAAGTGCACACCACCTAAATGTCTCACAAAGGCAGAACGCAGTATGTTGATTACAGATTTACTTGTCGTACAGAAAAGGAAGTATCTACTAGCAAACACAGTTTAAAAAAGAAACGATGGACTGGATAAGAGTGTGCCCAGGATTACTTGAGTGGTGGGGCACAACTATCAGTTTCCTCCGAATGACATAAGACTAAAAAGAAAAAAAAATAGGACACCCAATTTTTATGTAGCTTTTGAAAAGTGACAAGCAAAAACCTTTTAAAACGATTTTAAAACATTTCAAGCTATTTTTCTTCTCTTTTTCTCTCTTCTGCTTTCTTTTCTATCTTTTATATTGTCACTATCCCCCGAACATGCCGAATGGGGGATCTTGATATTTTGGAGATGTTTCTAATTCTGTAAACAAAATCAAATAGTTACCCTGGAAAACATCGAGTACAATTCTAGTACACATTCCTGAGGTGCAAATTTGGAACACAAATTCGAGTACAATTTAAGTACAATTCGAGTACAAATTTGTGTACTCGAATTGTATATACTGTACTCGAATAGAGACTTTACTCTTCAAGTAAGCCAAAATATTGAGATGGTTTGTCACGTATAACCAAACAAGCAGTTAAAGGAGCATGGTCCGATTGCCTCAACTTTTTACAAAACTTTTTGAGATTTTGGTACCAAAATGTTGCTTTTATTTATCTCACAACTCATGTGAAATTTCACGGCTGAATTATGTTTCGTTTTGGAGATATAAATGAAAATTTGTCTAATTATGGTAACCATAATTATTTTTACACAGTAACGTATAGGTGGCTCTGAAATACAAAATTGTCCATAAAATCAAAACGGTTAGACCGATTGAGCTGGAATTTGAAACTTAAAAATCTTTTGAGTGGTCATCTTTCATATAACAATAAAAACTTAATTCCGAAAAATTGGACCAAGCTCCTTTAGCAAGACGCCCAGAGACATGTATCATCTCGTTGAAAGCAGACGTGTAACCAGCATTGTCGGTATCCATAACCAGTTGAAACAGTTAGAAAATAGTTTAATTTGTCTACCTTAAAAAAAAAACAGTTGAAACCAGTTGGGCAAGACGTTTACTAGACTTGTTTTCATTGAGAAGTTTAGAATTACCAACCTAGAAATGTGGTATAATTTGATCTGTGTACATCAATTGTAAGTTTTATATACTTGAATTAGGATTGGAATAAGAATTGATTATAAACATCTTCCTCTTTGCCCTTCTCTTTCCCCTTTCCTACTCATTCTCCCTCTCCTTCCCTTTCTCTTCTCTCCTTCTTCTCGTCCCCATTTTTTTTGCTTCCCCACCCCTCTGCCACCCTGCTGGCTACGCTACTGGTTAAAATAAACTTTAATGGGGAGTCTGGTATAGATTTTTGCAACCAATCCGACAAATGAGATATTACAACGAAGAAAAACTACAGAATCTCTATTTTATAATGCTTTTTATTTGAGTTCAAATGGACATTTGGTTTCGAAGTTATGACAATTTTAAAAACGGAAGTCGCAAATTTCTGGATGCCTTTCTTTCACATTTGTATACAAAAGGTGCTCACCGGTACACAATAATCATGATAATTGTAGGATTTTCATTATAATAACATTTCCTATGTAATAAATCAATTATTTTATCAGGATATTACATTGTGAATCATATGCAACCAAAAGTTCGAGTTAGTCAATTATTTGATTACAGCCTGTTAGTCCGAAGGTTCGCTAGTCCGAAAATGAAAAAAGGTTCGCTAGACCGAAAATGAAATAAGGTCCGCTAGTCCGAAATTAAAAAAAGGTTCGCTAATCCTAAGGTCCGCTAATCCGAAAATGAAATAGGGTTCGCTAGTCCGAAAATGAAATAAAGTTCGCTAGTCAGAAAATGAAATAGGGTTCGCTAGTCCGAAAATAAAATAGGGTCCGCTAGTCCGAAAATCAATTAAGTTTTGTTGATTTGCAACCCATTTTTTCGGACTAGCGGACCTTTTTTCATTTTCGGACTAG
>JXSR01S059114.1:51922-64045 GCA_000969725.1 Ophiothrix spiculata | reverse complement strand
CTTTTGTTTTCACAAAATATGGTCCATTTAAGTTTAAAAACAATATGAGACAAGCCTAAATAATGTTCTTGAATTTTCACCACTTTTCACCAAGTTTTGGTATATGTTGAACTAGCCAGAGCCATATCTGTCTATCTTCACATAAACCTCTAGTGCTCCTTTCAACGTCATGAATCTATTGTTTTCGCATGCGGTTATATATAATAATGCCTAGCATGCAGCGATTATCAGGCAGTCATGCAAGGCATGCGCCACCTTATTTCTATAAACACCACCCTAACCCGTAACTGTCTGCTGTCACCTGTGCAACTGGTATTGTCAGTAGTTGGTATTTATATGGAGACAGTTAAGAGATATAAATTCTGTGGTGTCAAATTGACAAATCGAAACCAAAGTCTCTTAAAGCTGTACTACTTGTATTTTTTTTTAGACCTACGTTTACATTTTTGATAACGGTAGAGAAATACACATGATTACAAACCTTTAAAGATAATACGCAGGATAATAAGGATGAATATTTGTATTAATATTATGGTGCCATTTTCAATGTATTTACCAGGGTCACGATGATTATTATTTATTTTAATACGTTTTTAATGCGTTGAAACCAATCAATTAACGATTTCAATTGGAGAATTTAAGTTGAAAAGATGTTACACGGTGGTTGACACTGTAAAGTAAAAAGCACCCGTTTTGGAACTGGCACTCTCTTTAAAACCAGAAAAGCACTTGTTTTATTACTCATTTTCCAAAACAAGTACCGAAACAAGTGGTAAAATGAGTACCAAAACGAGTGCTTTTTACTTTACAGTGTGACTCCCGAGTCAACATGAACAGTCTGGGATGAGGAGTCTATATGCATCTATCCCCGGACCTATCTATGTTTTCATATGATGACGATTACACAGTAGGATACTATCAATTTACCTTTGGCCCTGTTATGTAATCTCATTTGAAAAAAAACTTGAAATCAATCAAGTGATTTGTTTTTCACCCGTACGCGTGGGCCACTCATATGAGTGACGTACTAGCACTTATGTAGGGTATTATCATAAGGTTCCCGGATGATTAATCTGTTTTAAAATATGGGATCATTTGGGGTGGAGGCAAAGGTTAATAAAACGGGATCATTCCGTGTCTATGGGAGTTCTCCCCCGGACAATAATCCAATGTATATACATAGCAGGTTCATACTCTATGATACTGTGACCACGTTTCATAGTCACAATATACGTTTCGCATGACTACTTGATAATCATGCACGGGCGGTGTTTGTTTTTATGATTTTCCTAAATTGAGACAAGAATGGGCTAATTTAAAAGTGATTATGACATCATCAACTTCCAAACTTACTGTTACTGCTTATAACCCAGGGCTAACACAAATATTGGTCTATTATGTAATGGATAACAAAGCTCCGTTTCGTCGATTAAGCTAGATAATGAACTTGACCTGGTTTATGGGTGTATGCCGTCTCGAGCTTCGCTCTCGACGACATACACCCATAAACCAAGTCGCGTGCATTATCTAGCTTAATCGACTCATCAACGTTTGTTATCCATTACATAATAGACCTATATTTGTGTTAGCCCTGGGTTATAAGATAAAATGATCATGAAAATACATGCATACATCCTGATAAACTGTAATAAATTATGGTTATTACTTTTTCAGAGACAAGTAAAGGAAAAGAAAAGAAGTTAGTGTGCATCCAAGGCAATGTGCCGATATCGCCCCCTGAGCCCAATCATGGTGAGTAGCAAGCTTTTTCTTAAGCAGACACGGACTAGGCGCCAGAAATCTGAAAAAAGGGGCTCCTTGGACCTTTAAAATTTTGTTGTAAAAAAGTTAAGCATGGAGCTGCTTGTTTGGATTTCTGGCATACCACCACTTTTACACATTTATCAACCAGAAGACACAAGTGAAACATTTCATAAACAGACAAATCATAAAGAGCATGAATGATTAAAAGAAAAGGAGTTTAGATTTTCAAAATGTTGACCTGTCCGTGGAAGGCAACACAAATTTTTTTTAATTTTTAGCCTAATAGTGATTCGCCTTTATTTTGGCCTGTAGGTCGAGGGTTCAACATGCCAGTGTGTGTGTGGCTGCTGGATACGCATCCGGAAGATCCGCCAGCCTGCTATCTAGCTCCTATCAAAACGTTTGTATTGCAGCCATCTAAATACCTCGATGCCAAGGGCAAAATATACCTGCCTTACCTGCACGAGTGGAAAGCGGTAAGTACACTCCCGGTCAAAAGTGTTTGCGCACCCTTAAATATGGGCAAGAACGTTATTTTTATATCAAACGACCAAATCTGTGAAAAAAATCATGTTTTTTATAGGTGCTTAATGTATCCAATATAAGAAATTTATGTTTCTTCTGATACTCAATCTTCCATAACCATAAAAATGGCCGATTTCCTGGACCATATACAAATACACCACACCCGTTTTTTGATATGTTCCTATGTTGTATATTATTCAATGCTCATTATCACAGTGTAGCTGTAAAGAACATTTTCAGGTAAAAAGTTTTCCAACAAATGTGCAGTTATGTATTTAAACTCCGTTTATTATGTGCAGAAGAAAGTACGCAATATGTTTAACACGCCATATTATTAAATGTGATAAATGCAATTCTTGTTGAGTTTTTTAGATATATGTATGTAAAATATAAATCTGAAACAATATGACGCAAATGATGAAAGGTTCTCGAGATATGGCTGGTTAAAGGTTTGGTGCGCAAACACTTTTGACCGGGAGTGTATACTCTGTAAATCTTGAAGTTTGCAACAAGCCGCCATTAACACGCACAAACGAATATGACCATAGCTGGAAATAAATTAGTCCGTATTTCTCCAGAGGGTGAATTAAGCCCTTCCCATAACACACAGCAACACTCAGTTGACCCAATGGAATGTTAACCAAGGTCACTCCACTACTGCATTCATTTGTATGGTAAACAGTATGAATTTACTCTATTTCAAACTGTATTTTGGGAATGAAAAACTCTGTCCAAAGTTCTGAGATTTGTTTGCATTGATACCGGGCATTGATATCAAGCTGTGATTATCCTCTTTCTGAAGGTCCATTTCATTCACACTTGGACAAAATAATACATTTTCTATAGCAAGTTTTCCATCAGTAGTTTTATCATATAATTCTATGCAGTTGGTTCACTCAGTGTGCTGTTTATACGCTGTGGAAATAGCAGTTTGAATCGAATGGTGGGAAGGGCTTAATTCACCCTCCGGTATTTCTCTAACCAAAATGACGTACTCAATCTTGCTGAATATTCAAATACATTCAAGGTTTGTGGTAGCAAAAAAATTAGCCAAAAATGATACCAAAATTATGAATGATTCATACAAAAATATACATACGCAGTGATGTGGTCTTAATCTATCTTAATCAATCATTGTCAGTCTCTTATACATTACAAAACCACCAGTTCACAATGTTGTAGAATACAAGTGATATGCTATGCATCTTGTAACAGAGTCTGATTTCTTGTTGCATACCTCAAGGTTTGTAGAGTATAGGTCGACCCATTCATGATCGAGTTCAATGAAAATCACATAAGTTTTGTTGTTAAAGGTTATGTTATATGCAAAGGTTGGGCATATTTGATACCAAAGTTTAGAATTCAGCTGTATCAAACAAATTAAACACAAAAGTAACAAATTTTCACCAAAGCAACAACAAAACAAAATAAGATAAAATAACTATTACTCAATGACCATCTCACAAAAACTAATGATCCAAGCAACACCCAAAAATTTCAAGCATAAGGGTTACCCAAGAATTATGCAGTGTTGTCAGTCACAAAGCATGATATTTTGATGAAACTTATGGAAAATGTTGAAGACTTATCCACTATTGTAGAAAAGCCGTTGGTTTTATGAACAATTATGATTTCTGATTTTTTGAATCCGGGTATAAATCATTCGGGGACACCCTGTACTAACATGTTGAATTAAATTTGGGATCCCAAATTTAATTCAGCAAATGACCATAACACAAAAAGTAGGCAACTTTGGGACAAATCGTTTGGAGGAAATAAATATTTAACAATTTAATGTATCTTTTGATACTATTCATCATATAATATTTTTTTTAAGGTGCTCCCCTGAGTCACAAACAATCATCAACATGTCTTACCATATTTATTGCAGCCAAAGTCCAATCTGTGTGAACTTTTCCGCATTTTTCAAGAGATCTTCACCAAATATTTCCCCTACATATCTGTCGCGGCATCGTTGCAACCGCCACGAGGAGCTAGTCCGGGAATTGCAAGTTCAGGAAGTGCCAGCCCAGGTAGGTGGTAGTAAGGCCTAAAAAAAAATATGTTTAATTGTTTGCCCTCCACGACCGACCCCAAAAATGCCAAAAATTTGGGTCGCGATTTTTTTTTTCAAACATGTAAAATATGACAACTTAATATTTTCAATGGAAAACATAAAATTTAGCAGTATAAAGTCACATTTAGTAGTACATAAAAATTAAAATGCATATTTCCTCTAAATAATGACCCACAATATTTGATTAAGCCCTCCATTGCTTGCCATTTGTGATAAAATCCATGGAATGACATCATTCTTTACAATATATGTGAAGAGTAAAAAAAAAAAAAAGATCAACCGACCGACCGACCCAAAATTTTAATTTTTCCACTGGAGGGCAAACAAACAATATTTTTTTTTTGGCCTAATTGCAAGTTTAATTTGAAAGTGCTAAGTATTATAAATACTACATGTTGTACACCCTCAAAATAGCCACTTCAGATGGGACCAACGGCTTAACATGCCTTCCGAAGCACGGTTAAGGAAACAAGGAGGCGTGCCGGGACAGGGGCTCGACCCCACGACAGATGTAGTTCATATGATTATGAGTCCAACGCTCTAACCACTCGACCACGTTCCCCTATATTCCATATAGTTAGAAAAGTACTCAAAAGGATCTAGGCTAGTCTCTGTAACATGTAATCTGTATTACTTATTAGGCAACAGTAGTATTGGGTAGCTCTCGTGGGTAAGGTTACAATGTGTATTGTTCAACCTGCCCAATAACAAAATAAATGCGATGCTTACGAAATAGCAGCATGATTATTTCCAATTCTCTGATTTGAATCAATTGGCAAAAGTGCTTCTAGTGCCATGATTAGACAATAATAACTGCGCACCATCTTTTTTGAGGTCATTGTTTAAAATCGGAGGTGTTTGTTTTGGGCCGAGGTACTTTTCTGAGGGAGCGTAGCTCCCGAAGAAAAGTACCGAGGCACAAAACAAACACCAACGATTTTAAACAATGACAGAATTAAAAGATGGTGCAAAGTTATTATTGTCATTAATAATCGCTCTTTCGATATTTTAATGCCTTTTATGTGAAATTTTATGAAGAAATACTTTATTAAACTTATTACTTACGTCAAGGTCTACTTACTTAGGGGGAGCGGGTTGGCGCAGCGGTAGTTTCCTCGCCTTGCACCAATGAGGTCCCGGGTTCGAGCCCCGTGCCCGGCGCTTTATGTGCATTTGGTTTTCGGTCCATGCTCGCTTCCGCAGGTTTTTCTCCGGGTACTCCGGTCTTCCTCCTGCATTCAAAACTGAATTTAAAAAACATCTTGGAGCCCTGTTGAAGATAAGCTTCCTTTAGCTTACTTGGTACCAGTACCAAGTGGGGTTTCCATGGTCGAAAACCTAAACAAGGTGATTTTTTTTATCCTTATAAGAGAATTTCGATCAGTCCAGGCATGACGATCATCGCGTAATATGATAAACGCTTGAGTGCGTGGTGCATACGCGCGCTTGATTGGCATTTTATGAGAAAACACATTCAGCGCTAATGACATTACATACACGGGTCATTATAAGAAGTCATTGTTACCTGATAATGCCCGCGCAGTTGTTTGCGTAAAAGTAGAAACAATCTTAAGAGATTGGATCGTGCTATTACGCAGGCTATTAATAGAAATTAGAAAGGGAATTGGTTCTCACAGAGTTGCACCCATGTATAAGGAGATTCCCAAGTTTCCAATGTAAAGGTCTGAACCACTTTATCTGGTAATTGAGGTGATTTGGTCATTACTGAAAAGCGCAACATTCTGTACGTGTATTGGTTACTGCGAGGCTTGCGTTGTTTCTTAATTAGATGCAGTATCTTTTTCTATATTTTTGAAGCAGCCTAATTAGTCAGTTTCTTTAGGAAAGTCAAAGAGCTCAATCTTGATAGCTCCCTTTAAACTTTGAATCCTTGTTATTAAATAAAGATGTATTCTCTCACTCTCTCCAAATGATAAAAAATGATCTGAGCCGAAGAGTGTGGTATAATTATTGTACAGATTTTATTAGTTGTTTTTAAAATCAAATGGTTGTCTTTTTAATTAGCTTATATTTCATTACCATACAGCTTTGCCAGGAATTCACCTTCGAGGGGATAGAGTTACTAACGCAGACAGAGTGAACAAGATAGTGGGAATATTGCCCAAGCCTAAGGACACAGTCAGGGATATATCAAGTGTGTTAGATATGTTTCCTGACATAGCCGTCAAACCAGCTATACACGGTAAGCAATAACTGACCCAAACATTGAATAGGATAATGGGTATATTGCCCAAGCCTAAGGACACAGTCAGGGATATATCAAGTGTGTTAGATATGTTTCCTGACATAGCCGTCAAACCAGCTATACACGGTAAGCAATAACTGACCCAAACATTGAATAGGATAATGGGTACTGTAAAGCATGAAAATTTCGCTAGCATTTTAATTTCGCTAATTTCGCTAGTATCACAATTCGCTAAATTAAAATGCCGCTAAAATAATTGTTAACATAGCATTGAATAGCAAGATGATTCAAATTAGTGAAATTAAAATGCACCCAAAAAGTGAGGGTATCCAAATTCGCTAAATTTTAATGCCGTGAAATTAAAGTGCTTTACAGTATATTGCCCAAGCCTAAGGACACACTCAGGGATATATCAAGTGTGTTAGATATAAAAATTCCTGACATAGCCGTCAAACCAGCTGTACACGGTAAGCAATAACTGACCCAAACATTGAATAGGATAATGGGTATATTGCCCAAGCCTAAGGACACAGTCAGGGATATATCAAGTGTGATCTTGGATTTGGTTCCTCCGAAATACTCCTGGGGAGTTTTAACTGGAGGTTGTGGAGGGTGGACGACTAATTGATGAAAGATTTTTTGGTTGAGAAGAGCAGCTTTGAATGATTTGGGACTGGTCTGATCAAATAATAATTTGGGGTAGAACATGTAAAAGTTACCTTGACAAAATAATAAAACTTCAAAAATGGGCGATAAGAACAATCACCAACTCCCATTATAGATGTCATACTGCACCTTTGTTCCTCAAATCAAAACTCCTTAATGTCAACGACATGTATACTGGGTGTTTTCATGTACAGATATAGTATCAAGGATTTGCCAAGATCACTTAACGATTATTTCATAAAGCGTTCTGATATTCATAAGTATGGAACAAGACACACCACTGATTTACAATTAACAAATAATAAGAAGACCTTTTTCTGATCAATGCGTTAGAACAAACGGTCCTATATTATGGAACTCTCTACCAAAAACAATAAAAGATTCTAAATCCGTTAAACATTTTAGAATTAATTTCAAACGTCATCTATTACAATTCTATGAGTGATCTCACTTTCCCCCGCGTCCTTTGTGCTCATCGTTGTTGTGTCTTTGATGCAGGGGCGTAACCAGCTTTGACCGTCCGGGGGGGGGGGGGGGGGGGGCAAGACTCAAGAGGCTTCCCGATTTTTGTATCGCGCGCGCAAAAATATGTGGACAAATTTGTTCATTTTAGCTGAAAAACGCCTATTTTTGGATGAAATAATGGTTTCTTTCTCTTTCTTTTCTCCTTTCCCTTTTTTCTTCCATCCTTTTCTTTCTTTTTCTCTTTTCCTTTCCGTTTTCTCTCTTCTTTCCCCTTTCTCTTCTTCCCTCTTCCCTTTTTCTCTTCTTCCTCCCTTTCTTCCCTTCCCATTTTTTTGCTCTTCTTCTCGATTTTTTTGTGTCCGGGGGGGCAAGTTGCACCCCCGGCCCCCCATTGGTTACGCCCCTGCTTTGATGTATTTCTTATAGGCTATTCCTATTTATGTTATGATATTTTTTGTGTATTTATATAATATTTTGTTTAAGGGGTTGGTAATTTAACGGGCCTTATTTGCCTTTCTAGCCCTCTCCTCCATATGGTTTTTATTTTGTTTGCTGTTTGATGTATTGTTTTTATATGGAAATAATTATAATCTTAAATCTTGAATCTTGAATAGTTGACTGAGAGAGGTTGTTCCAGGCTTTTACTGTTACTGGGACGAATGAATTGGTAAAAGATTCTGATTTTGTGTGCTTGATTTCAGAGGAGGTTTTCAAATTTTACAATATCCCACGATGCAATGCAACATTGTACAATATACCTGCAAATCCAATTCAACTCCTATACTTCTGTACAGGTTTCTGACGTTTTTGAGGTGTCAGCAATGTGGGTAAACACTGGGCTATTGTGAAAAGAAACACATCCCTGGAAAGATATGAATGAGTACTATTCAATGGAATTCTCAAATTCCTAAGAGCCCCTGTCCAGAAAACTATTATTGCCTATTATATCTAAGTGTATCAGAATAATGCATTGTGGGATATTCTGAAAACCTCCTCTGGCTTGATTTCGAACTGATTGTTGTTTCCACATCGGCCTGGTCTGGTTAGTTTGGGATTGATCTACAGGTTGAACTCAATGTCGAGTTGTCCGTTTATCATTTTGTAGAGGCAAGTAAGGCGGTGGGCTTCCCTGCTCTCTTGGAGGGAGTCCCAGTTCAGTTCATTTAGCAGCTTGTTGACACTATTTTCCCATCCGTAAGTGTTGGTCACAAAGCATGTTGCCAGGCATTGTACTCGTTCGACAGTAGTGATGTTTTTGGATTTGTAGGGATCCCATGCCGCTGTGGCATATACTGTAAACGCCAATATTTCCGCGCTCAGTAATTTTCGCGCTCAGCCAATTTTGGACTATTTCGCACGTTTTTATTTTCGCGCGTATGAACATTGTCCGAGTATAGAATTCCATTTGCAACAAATCCACATTAATTTTCGCGGTACATTTATTTTCGCGCTAATCTCAGTTTACGCGAAAATAAATGTAGCGCGAAAAATACCACTTATACAGTAGTCCAGATAAGGATGAACAAGTGTCGGGTACAGCTTTTCTTTTACGGATGAAGAACACTGATGGAAGTTTTGTGTTAGAAAATTTAGAACACGGTAGCTATTCCAACAAAGGTCACTTTGGTTGTTGAAGCCTAGGTACTGGGTTTGGTCCACTTCTTCAAGGGTGACGCCAAGGATTTGGTAGGATGAACAACCAGGATATCTTAGTATGTTTCCTGACACAGCCGTCAAATCAGCTATACACAGTAAGCATTATTATAAATTGACTCGTATATTGAATAGGCTGATAGGTATATTGCTGATTTGCATCTCATATTGTTTTCTGTTGCTTCTCTTGTAATGTAAGGCTTGATGTCCAAAGACATTCGCTCGCCTGAGAGACTTTCGCTTGTGATATTCGCTCTGACATATTCGCTCAAATTAAGAGTGAATGACACTTAAACTGATTGGATATTGGTTAAATCGATGAAAACATCAATGAAACTAATGCTAACATCGATTAAACCAATAAGCATTGTAAATAATAATTTTCTTTCATTTGAGAGAAAAAGTCAGAGCAAACATAGCAAGCGAATGTTTCTCAGACGAAGGAATGTATTTGGATGCTAATTAGGCCTAACTTCTATCAATTTAATTCTAGTTCTCAATTCATATTTGTATTTGACAGCGTTCACCGAGGGACCTAGAACTGAACATCAATTAATTCTAGTTCTCAATTCATATTTGTATTTGACAGCATTTACCGAGGGACCTAGAACTGAACATCAATTAATTCTAGTTCTCAATTCATATTTGTATTTGACAGCTTTCACCGAGGGACCTAGAACTGAACATCTTACACTTGAGGGAACAATACCAATTGTTTACAAAGGTAATAGAATATGCTTGTCTTGTTTATATAGTCTCAAAGCACTGTCACACCTTTAATGAAGTGGCCTTAAAGACGATCGCGGTGTTTATTCAAGAGGGCAGTGTAACAGAGTGTTTTCCTATTCTAAAAAATGCTGATTTTTCAAATATTTGCTACGAGTAGAATTTTTTAATATTTTGCTGGTCAATTGTGAATGTCAAGTGGATGTTAAATCAAGAAAAAAAATATGGGGTCACCGACTGTTTTCAAAAGATAGCTAGAGATGTAATTACACGGGGTAAAATCTAAAAAACGATTTTCATCGCCGGGAATATCGAAATTATGTTTTATATTATCAAACAGATAAAAAAAGTCAATTACGTTAATTAACCTATCGCTTGAGTTTTCAAGTTATCGTCAATTATAAGGAAAATGACGTCATTATATATGACGTCATAGCGCGCTTAGATGATCGGTGACCCCCAATTTTTATTTCTGAATTTTGAAGTTTAGACTCTTATCTATTAACTGACGAAAAATAAACAAAATCTACTCGTAGGAACTTATCACCGCGATCGTCTTTAAACCAATAAATACTGATCAGAACAGGAGTATTTAGATTCATATCATGGAAAAAAGAATTTTTTCAATGTTCATATATCATAGAGTGGTTGAGTCTGGAGAGGGGTACCCTTCAATAGCGCTTTTGTCTGATGTGCTTATCAGAATTGTCAACAAGTCGCTTTAATAGTTCAGGTACTTTTCCTACTATTGCGCATCGTGCCATTGTGACGCCATTCTTAAAAAGTCATCTTTGGAGAAAAAGGCACTGAAAAACTATTGACCAGTCAGTAATCTTAGTTTTGTCGCCAAGTTATTGAGAAGTGCGCTGCAAATCAATTTGTGAATCATCTTAATGTCAATGGTCCCATTGATCCATTACTATCAGCTTACTCTCACAGAAACACAGCACAGAAACTGCCATTATAAAAGTAATGTCTGACATAGTCAGTGACATTAGGCCGAATTCATAAAAGTAGCAATTGCTGGCAAGAAAAAGACATATAGAAAAAGCAATAGCTAGACTAGAAAAAGATTTAGCCTTAGCAATTGCTTCAAAACATATTCACGACCTTCAGCTTGGACTAATACCTTTTTCTTGTCTGAGATCGACCCAGACAAGAAAAAGCTACCAAATAAACAATAGGCACGCTAGCTTTACGCTGGTACCCTCGATGTGGGCGCTTCACTATGGTTCAGACTGCCCATCACCGCAGGTATTGGCTGATCAAAATTAGTCAAAATTTTGACCAGTAGAATTGCACAACTTGACAGCTCACTCGCCCTATCAAACTACACGGCGAACGTTCGTGATTGGAAGGCTTTGGGGAAGAGGTTGACAAAATGGCGTTGTTTACATGCGCGACCTCTGCATGGCGCCCCGCGTTTAACAACGCGTTACAAGCATTCGCGCAATCACCAATGCGTCACGCATGTTGTGTGTTTGACGCGGAAAACAAATGCCTTCAGGGCACGGGCCAATCAAGTGCTTAGATTCATTAGCGGATACCTGTGTCTTATGTCAGTGTGGAGTTGTTGAAGACATAAGAGGCAGGGGACCAGCGTACGCTAGCTTTTGCTTACATGAAGTTAGAAATTGCTTTGTTTACGGCATGATAGTTTTCAGACACAAATGTTACAGCAAGTCACTCCTCATTTTTGGTATCAATTTGACGTAGTTTTCAACAAATAGCATGATTTATGTAATATATAGTAACGCAACACTAGTATACTTCAGTGTTTTTTCTTATGCAGCACAAATATAGCTAAAACCATGAATGTATACCAGTGCTAAGCTCCTCGTGTAGGATCTTAGTAAAATGCAAGTAATTGCTACATGTTGTAAGCAAAAGGTCATCCTTTTGAATACAAATGTAAGCAATTACTAACCAGACGAGCAATTGCTTGAAACGGATTAGAAATAGCTTTTGCGGCCTTGAGAGAGCTTTTTCTTGCAAGTCAATGCTAGCTTTTAAGAATAGAAATTCAAGAAAAGGCTATAGA
>JXSR01S059114.1:29423-48660 GCA_000969725.1 Ophiothrix spiculata | reverse complement strand
TCTTGTTTAATGTTTCTTCATTGTATAATGCAATTCAGCCTCAAGGCTGCCATGTTATATGATCTATTAAATCTGAAATCTGAAATCTGAAATCAGCATAGATTGCAGAATAATGCTGCCCATCTTGTTTATGGAGTTGGAAGAAGATCTGAAGCTGCACCACTGCTTGTAGAACTACACTGGTTGCCAGTGAGGCAAAGAATTATGTCTTTAAAGCTTGTAACAACCTAGCCCAACCCTATCTGGCAGAACAGTTTTCTGTGTATGTTCCAGCCCGTGCTTTGCAATCCTCCATGGACACAACTAGTTTGGTTGTCCCGAAGACAAACCTTGCCATTCACTAGGAGATTGAATTTGGTTGCATATGGCCATTTTGATTTCATACGGTCACAAACAGTTTCACATGGATTTACTGAATCCAAAACAGTTTCTGCTAGCTGCTCAGCCTATTCAGTGAATCTAAACCAGCAAGAATCTCTGTAGTCTATTTTGATTCAGAGGATAAAAAAGCACTTAAAGTGAAACTGTTATCATTTCATTCAAACCATTTGCAAAGATGCTTACTGGTTCATATCAACTGAATAGGCTGAGCAGCTAACAGACACTTTTTTGGATTCAGTAAATCCATGTGAAATTGTTTGTGGTCGTATGAAATCAAAATGGCCATATCCAACCAAATTCAATCTCTGAAGCTCTCAAGCTTTGCAATCCTCCATGGACACAACTCGTTTGGTTGTCCCAAAGACAAACCTATATTGGATATCGTAGTTTTGCTGTCTGCTCAGTCAGTGAGGTGTTTAAGAAAAATTCATACCCTCGTTAAGTACGCGTTGAAATTGTAAATCTAATTGGACAGTTGGTAACTTATATGCATTCATTAATCTCGTCTAGTTGCACGCTGCGTATCGCGTAGTGCGTTTTATAATTCCATGTACGCGTACGCGTAACATGCTCGCGCTTATATGGCAAGTTTCATTTTAAAAGTAAGGTGAATCTAAATTACAATGATAAACATGGGACGATGGATGTTGTATTCTCTTTGTTTTATTGAAATAGCAAACACATTTTAAAATAATTATGCCATTTAGTTTCTGTTGCAATTTTATTCTAATCATTGTCGTGTATTAATTAGATTAATAACTGCTCTTTACTTGGCGCTCGTGAAATTGTACAAAAATAATGCACCTTGTGCTGAAGTCGAAGTTGTCCAACTCACTCGGCTGCGCCTCGTGAGTGCGAACAACTCCAACTTCAGCACGCGGTGCATTATTGTTGTACAATTTCACTCGCATCAAGTAATACGCAGTTATTAATCTATAATCATAAGACTTTCTTGTTTTAATTTTGCTTACATTTATTATAATTTGTGTAAACACTATGTTACATTGTTTAATAGCGTCCTAAATGCCTGTTGCTGTTTTCACAACTTTTCCAATGCATTATTCATGTGTTGAGTACCATTGTAGCCCTCAATGTCAAGTTTTGAAAAACACATTTCAATTTCCTAGTTGCTATAGTAACTAGGCTAGACCTCTGATTGGCTAAAAACTGGCACAACTGTAACTCAAAAATGAAACAGGCTACAGGGTTAATATTTGGTACATGAAAACAATAGACGCAAAATAATATATATCCAACGCACATAAACAAGTATAATCATAAAGCAAGATCATTTGTTTTCAATGTTTACAATGATTTCAGGTCACTGTCATTGTACTTGTAACCTGTTTGTGTTTGTGGGTTGTTCTTATTGCTGAAATAAACTGAATCAAAATACTACCATTATTATTGCAGAATTCTTTGCACTAAACTTAGACATAATAATAATACGCCATTTTGGTCATCAGTAGCTTCTATTACAAAAACACATCAGTAGGACAATCTGTAAAGTGCAAGGGGAAAATGCTATAGCTACCAGGAGTAGACGGAGATCATTGGCGTAGCCAGGGGGGTGCGGAAGGGGCGCGCGCACCCCGGGGTCTACAAAAAATGGGAAAAGGAATGACAAAAATAATAGGAAAACAACGAAAAAATTAAGGACGCAGTAGTCCTAAATACTGCTAATAATACATTTAGCGACCGTCCAATACAGGTAGGTACCCCTAGTAATTAACCCCTGGATCAGTTGCCGTTTTGAACAAGGTTTTTTTGCGCACCCCGGGGTCTGAAATCCTGGCTACGCGTATGGAGATGCCCTGTTACGCCTAGCTATGTCACGTGTCAATCCGCCAGTATTGTCAGTCACATACTGTGAGAGAAAACATAGTTCTCAACACAATTAAAAGTCAAAATATTTAATGTACAATGGAGTTGACATTGGTTTATATTATAAGAACTAAACAGAACATTTGGTTTAATTTTCATTTTAACATCAAGGTCACAAGGTCGATGGGCGGATCAATTTTATTCTAAATTAATTCCGGCCGTCCCTGATGGCTACCTAGCAGTGTCTAATTCTTGGCTTGTATCTCAAGATTTACAGAGTATATAGAGTGTATTCCAGTTGATATACTATCATATCTAGGATACTGTAAACGCCAATATTTTTGCGCTCAGTAATTTTCGCGCTCAGCCAATTTTGGACAATTTCGCGTGTTTTTATTTTCGAGCATATGAACATTGTCAGAGTATAGAATTCCATTTGCAACAAATCCACATTAATTTTCGCGGTACACTTATTTTCGCGCTAATCTCATTTTGCGCGAAAAGCGGGAAAATAATTCTAACATCTGCTTTTGTCCATCAAACCTTCATGTGTCTTCAAGAAATGTAAAGAATTTCAAATGTCCTACTTGCAATCTTTCAGGTAATAATTATAACATCCCAATCACCGTGTGGCTTCGTAATGACTACCCAAACACCTCTCCGCATTGTTTTGTCATCCCTGCTGAAGGCATGAGGGTCAAACCATCCAAGTTTGTAGATCGTAGCGGCAAAGTCTACCTACCATACCTCCATGAATGGAAATATGTAAGTAGAATCATTTGTAATTGACATTTTGTTTTTTATTTGACTATATGGAGGATGCAGTAAGGCAATTTTACATAAAATTTTGAGTTTTCAAATCCAATACAAGCAGGGCTGTGAGAGTTCAGATTTTAATCTGATTTCAGATGTTTTCATGTCTTCAAAAGAGTCATAATTTCAGCTTTTTTTGTTATTTTCAGCCACTTTTAGCATTTTGTCACTATTTTCAGATTTTTAATACAGCAGACTCTCACAATCCTGTACAAGATATACACAAGTTATATTTCAGGTTCTTTGAGGAACCTTTTTCACCTGACTCGTTGGTTTGGTAATGATGTTAGAGACCGGAAACACCCTTTGTGTTTATCTTAAAGGGGCAATTCATGATCTACTTTTCACCCTCAATGTCACCTCTATCAAATTTGAGTTTTTTAGCTTATAAGAATCCTGAAGTGGTATATATGTTACGATCCCCAAACCATTCTTTCATATGTGCTTGCATTTTTGAGAAAAGTGAGAAAATGTGTAGTTTTCCAATTATTGTCGGGGCCCCGACAGTAATTACAACACAGTAGCCTATGGGGATTTTTTAAATGCTGAAAAGCTTGTAACTTGGAAATGAACGGTCGGAATCAAGTGAAATTTTCAGTATATATTTATGTTGTACTCTTCTTTTTATTTAGCTAGAAAAGAGGCCACATCAAAATCATGAATTGCACCTTTAAGAACACACACCACAAATTCCTATGCAAAACAACCCCCAGATCATGGCGGATATCTTGGCTATAAAGCGACTGCATGGTTGCTTCAACTCTTGGATTTATTTTGAGATTATGATCTGGATGAGCCCACAAAGTGAAAAAATTATAGGGTAATTACCTAGATATTTTTTGCTAGGTTGCTTCGAACATAGGATATGCTCAAAATTTCATTTTCTCTAACTTGCAACAAAATTTCTCTAAACACTGAAAATCTGCTCTCAAATTTTACAAAACAGCAAAATTATAGTAATCTTTTACCAGCCTGACTACATTTGAACCATAGAACATGATTCAAAAGAAATTTGATCAAAAAACCTAGTTCCCGCCATTTTTCATGCTTTTACTTTAGAGAGGGCAACCAAACACATGCTCCCGCATTGCTCTGTACGGGCAAAATGCTTTTATTTAGTTATGTGTGTCCGTATGATAAGACTTGACATCCAAAGACATTCGTGTACCCGAGAGACATTTGCTCGTGATATTCGCTCTGACTTATTCTGTCAAACAGCGAGGTAAAGACACTTACAATGCTTGGTTAAATTGATGTTAATCGATGTTACGATCGATTTAAGTAATGCTAATAATGATTTAAACCAATATTCAAGCATTTTAAGCATTTATCTATTTTAGAGAATATGTCAGAGCGAATATTGTGAGCAAATGCCACAGATTTGGCCCATGGACAAAGTGAATTTGCACCTTTTTAGTGCAAAAGTCTTCAGCTGTGCAATGGAAGCTTTGAATTGAAATTTTCACCATATGTGGGCAAGATATTATACAAATATTTAATGCCTGAGAGTGCAATAGTACAAAATATATCATAAGGTCAAATTTTGACTTTTCTATTTCACGAGGCGTAGCCAAGTGAAATGGATCAGTCCAAATTTGACCGAATGATATATTTTGTACTATTGCACGTGCATAGGCATTCAATATTTGTTTTATATCATGATATCACACAGGTTTGTTTCATGCCGTGCAATGGAACAAAGCTATTGCACGGCTCAAATCACTGTAATCATTATATAAAACAGTTTATGAGTATGTTAAAATTTGTTTGGATTTATTACCAAATTTTGAGTAACACGACCTTGAACTTCAATAACGCCTTTATTATTCCACCCGGTATACATTTTTAGTAACTTTGATGTCCCATTAATATCATTTTGATCTTTTACACGTCTTTTTCTCATGCAGTGATTGTGTCTTTGTTTTAACAGATATCTCTTCAACAACAAACCTTTCAGTTGCATCAGACCTCAATGATGTTTCATTCTGTAAAAAGAGATCACTATTTAAATAAGACAACTGAAAATTGTAACTACCCATGCATGTTAATTACCTTAAAGCCAGTAAACCGGCTCGTTGGGTATACGGAACCATTACACGTGACCCAGCATACTGGCTATACCGGCTCGTCAGGTTCAAAGGGTTAATTAATTCTTCTTTGTGAATAGAATAACCTGTTAGCATTGGAGGTCAAATAACTACCAGAACGGATGTTTGCCAAACCTTTTTAAAAGAAATATATCTGCTTTTAAAGTTACTTTCATTTGGTTAGATAGATATTCCCCTGTAATAACCAATTGCTAAATATTTTATAAACACCATCTCCCAAAGCATACAATATATTCTCTTTTTGTACCGTCACAGTACTTTCTAAACACATGTGAATTTTTGGATTTTTCGTAACAGCCAAGTTATATCATATTTTAACTGGAATACATACTAATAAATTCATAACAATTAATGAGCATTTTATATATACAATCTTGACCTTGACTCCGGGGTAATATGAGTGTTTCCTTTTTAAGGACTATTCTTGTTGTATCAGTGGTTGTGTAGATTTCAGCCAAAATAGGTTATATTTTGGCTTAGCCTATCTTGGGCTGAACCAGGGGTTCTCAATTGAATTTGTTGGCTGGCCATTAAGGACAAACGCCAGTTCAAAAATACCTCTTGGAGGGCCAAATTAAGACCTTTTTCAATGCTTTTTCTATATACTTCTGTATTCCAGAGGCGATCAAAGGGCCAAATAAAAGAAGTTCGCGGGCCGGATTTGGCCGGCGGGTCGCTATTTGAGAAGGCCTATTACATGTTTTGTTTTTTGTCTTTTTCTTTTCTTGTAGCCATCATCGGATCTCTCTGGGCTGATTCAAGTCCTGTGTATGGTATTTGGTGAGACGTGTCCTGTATACTCAACCTCAGAGGCAAGCCCTGCAAGGGTCAGAACACCCGTAACAGGTACGCATTGATGTCACATCCCGGGGGGGGGGGGCACTCGGTTCAACCTCAGAGGCAAGCCCTGCCAGGGTCGTAACACCCGGGCGGGGGGGGGGCACTCAGCTCAACCTCAGAGGCAAGCCCTGTCAGAGTCAGAACACTCGTAACAGATACGCATTATAAGATGTCACACTGGGCGGAGGCATATTTGCTACCATGCAGTTTTAAGAATTTCCAATGTTAATTCACCTGTATTTTTCATCTGCAGATAGTGCATGCCAACTTAACTATTTTTGTCTCGTTGGCGAACCAACGAGACATATTTGAATCTGGATTTGGGAAACTTCGTAATAGACTAAGGAATAAAAATGCAAAGAGATTGAGTAAAGACCATTAAAGCTGAATATTATTTTAGTTATACTTTATGTGTAGTAAATAGAACAAAAATTTACAAAAAATAGTGGAATTTTAATGTCAAAACTTAAATTTACACAATACATTCAACTGGGTGAAAGGCTACGATGATGATTTGCAAAACAAAGACAATATTCCCACGTGTAGCACACACTGACCTATACTTCTGGATAGGAAATGTTATGACTTTTTTGTAGGCCGCCGTGCTGCCATGTTGTGAGTACACGACCTTTTGAAGGTGTATGTGTGTTCCGATCACTTTCACTCACAAAATCAAACTGGAGATTTTGATACCACATGAAAGCGCATTTTTATCAAAACCCCTGTAACCTTTCACGCCTATATTATGTTTCGTTGAAGAGATATGGTCAAAAAAGTCCTGGAATTAATGGAATATTTTGTTTACAAAAATAAATATCCTATATGTTTCTATGGGTCACTCTCAGACACATATTTGCCTGTAGCATTGATTTGGCACAAGATATGAGAATTAAACTTGACGATTGACCCGTTCATTTAAATATGGAAAAAGAGTTTATCATACCACAAAGAGAATTTATGACCATATTTGGAAAAGCTGTTGCCGGGATATATTTCGTATCCTACCCTGAGCGCGTCTGATGCAATTATATCCTGTCACTGAGTGCGTTGGAACGTTGCATTTTAAATTTGTACGGATGTGCAGTACATGTAGAAAAATACAGTATATGTAGAGTAAAACGTTCACCAAAAGTGGTTCGATTTTGTTAATTTTTGTGAAATAAAGCTAAAAAAGTTGAAAAAACAAATAAATAAATAGTTTGATGATTAAGATTGACTTATTAGTGGTATGATAAATTCGTTATTTGGTTTAGCGTCGGTATGTTATGGGAAATACTTGTGTGCTCACGTGTCATATCCAAGCTCTGCTGCGCTTCGCCTGGATATGACACTTCACGCACGAGTATTTCCCATAACATACCTCCGCTTCACCCAATAACTAATAATGTTAATTTTTTCACCAGATCGGAATACCTACCTATAATATAATTTTTATAACGATTTTTTTTTCACATTTGATATTTTATTTCATTTTTCTAAAATGACATCTTGTTCCTTGCGAGACTCGAATCCATAGGCCTACCACTAGTAACCCATGTATTAAAGTCATCTGAAACAAACCTTTTAATTCAGAGCTGGACCAAAATCGCACCACGCGTGAACAACAAACAAATCAAATGATAATCAAGTCACAACAGAACTGTCAAATCACGCGAGCTAACAAGTATCGCATGAGTTGCGTTTTCTACACACGACTACTATTATAGCTGTCAATCGCGCGCGCTACCATCTGAGACATCGGGCATATGTGTAGAAATCAATTTCCACCTCATTCATGCGCATCATTAGATGATCGAAGTGGGGGGTTGTAAGTTTTCATACCCCCCCCCCCCCCGAATCAGGTCTTGCTCCAAACTTTTATCCTGCCGCTAACGAGACATGTTTTTTAGAAGACCTTGTTTAACTTCTGGTCTATTAAAAACCATGAAGATCTTGTTTTATGTCAAAACCTAAGTTAGTCCCTTAATTTTACAAATTCACCTGTATTTTTCATCTGCAGATACTGCATGCCAACTTAACTATTTTTTAACTTCTGGTCTATTAAAAACCATGAAGATCTTGTTTTATGTCAAAACGTAAGTTAGTCCCTTAATTTTACAAATTCCTTGACTACACAGGAGACTGTGACTGTAGAGTATTCTGTGACTTTCATCCTTGTAAGTTGTCACTTTCCCGTAGCCAGGGGAGGTGCAGTGGGGCGTTGCAACCCACCCACCCAAATTTGACAGTGTATATTAACAGGCCTTCATTTTTAAGGCGAGCTAGAGTGATTGCTCTCCTATGCTCGCCTAAACAGTCTCTTACGAGAGCAATATTTAGCTCACCTCGAACTGCTAAAACCAGTTAATATCTAATGGTGTGACCTCAAATCACTCTCCTGACAACTCTCCTTGAACCTTTCAGGAGAGTGATTTATAGCTCCTCAGCATTTTTCAAAAATGAAGCCCTGGTATAAAAAAGTTCCACAAAAAATCCATAAATGTCCACCAAAAAACACTTAAAGGACCAAAACACGTAAATGTAGGTAATTTTTTAATAAAGTACTACACAAACTGCTTGAAAAACTACTGGAACCTTTTTTTTTTGCTTGTAACTTTCTCAAAACCACTAAAATTAGTTTAGGGGCCACCAGAACGAAACTTTGTCCTCTTTTTGAAAATCCGCACCCCCCCCTTGAAAAAATCCTGGCTACGGACCTGTGTAGAGCCTATTCAGGGTACAGGTATATATAATGGGAAAGCAAATAAGTCGACATGGTCCAGGGTTGGAGAGAAATATGTCCAACTTCTGATATCTAGTAATATGAATTTTTGTTAGCCCTCATTGTTAAAGAGTGACTACCAATTATAGCATTTAATTTTAAAGACAGATATATTATATAAAAGCATGATGTAACAGGATGTAAGTCCATGTCGATGTAGATAATATTTTTCTTCTCTTCTAAATTTGTTTTGTATGATTAGAGCAACCTAAGGCAACTACCCCCAGTGAAGAAGGAGCAGCGTCCTCACCCCTGACGCAATCAGGACCAGCGTCCTCACCCCTGACGCAATCAGGACCAGCGTCCTCACCCCTGACGCAATCAGGACCAAGGATAAGATTAGGTGAAGGTAAGTCTGGGATAATCACAGACGATGTTGGCCATGCCTCATCACCATCAAATTCAACTGGTATTGATACGCATGCAGTATCGCCCGCCGTTATTTCAATTCATAGAAAGATAGTCCCTTGAATAAACTTAAACTACCTTGCTACGAATGGGGTTCACGTGTGAACCCCAGTGGATTCAGAATAATTAATGTAATAAAATTCCTTAAGAAGAACTTTTGTTATTTTTTGAAGACATGTTAAGAATATGACCGACTTTTGAAACATTATAAATATCAATCCGCCAATGGAAAGATACGTAAAATGTACACCAAATTTGCGTTTTAGAAATTCCTAGTCCCTGAATTTAGTATTTTCCAGTAATTGCGACCTGTACCGCCTGGATAATCATGATTGACTGCTCTCAGTGAAAACGTCTCAGCAGGGATGTTTCAAAGAGAATTTATACTCTTTTTGATCACCACATAAAGTTATGGTGAAAGCATCAGAATCAGGGATGTTATAGGGGAATTGATACTCTTTTTGATCACCACATAATATTATGGTGAAAGCATCAGAATCAGGGATGTTATTGGGGAATTTATACTCTTTTTGATTACCACATAAAGTTATGGTGAAAGCATCAGAATCAGGGATGTTATAGGGGAATTTATACTCTTTTTGATTACCACATAAAGTTATGGTGAAAGCATCAGAATCAGGGATGTTATAGGGGAATTTATACTCTTTTTGATTACCACATAAAGTTATGGTGAAAGCATCAGAATCAGGGATGTTATAGGGGAATTGAAAAAATTATGTTTGTTTGTCCTCTGTGACCGACCCTAAAATGTCCAAAATTTGGGTCAGGTATTTATTTTTTTTTCTTCAAACATGTAAAATATGAAAACTCAATTTATTTTTGATGGAAAAACGTAAAATTTAGCAGTATAAAGTCACATTTAGTAGTATAAAATGCATATTTCCTCTAAATAATGACCCACAATCTTTGATTAAGCCCTGCATTGCTTGGTATTCATGATAAAATCCATGGAATGACATCTTTCTTTAAGATAAATGTGAAGAGTTAAAAAAAAAGAAAAGAAGATCAACCGACCGACCGACCCAAAATTTTAATTTTTCCACTGGAGGGCAAACTGGGGCCAAACCATGGACACAGTGTTCATGTTAAAAGAAAATTTGCACACCGTTTTCATATAAAATTGAATCAATAATAATTCCTTTTTTATAAAGTCCTTGCTCATAACACATTTCCCTACTAAACTAGTTATTGTGGAATACTTGGAAGGAATTTCAACCATAAGTAACCCGTGTTGAAACTTATTTATTCACATTAGGCTTTTGCCCTCATCAGTCATAATAGTATCTTGTCTGACAGTTTTGTCAATATTCGAACCATTTTGTAACTTTTTACTTAAAAATGTAAACATCATGCTTTATTTCCTTGATCCATAATCATCTCAAAAAGGAACAAAACAGAAGATTTTAAATCTAATAGTCCACCATCATAAAGAGTCAATTTGTCAGTTGCATCACATAATTTGACCTTTTATAATATGGCGAAGAATATGTTGTATACAGCTAGGTCTATCTGGTTCTGTCTTGAACATATTTTGGAAAACACAAAAATATCTTTTATCACATTTGGCACTTTCAGTTTGATCTCGTTTGGAAAGGCGCCAAATAAATGCTGGTTGTATGTATGTATGTATGTACTGATATGCACTTTTGCTTGAAGTGAATAACGCAACCGGTGTGTTTCAAGCTTATAACGAATGGAAGATTTTCAATCACATTTTTCTTAAAACACGTATCTTTTGAGATTGGATCACTTCTGATGCAGCAGACAAGTTGGTCAACAGCACAAGGCTCTTTTTCAGTCTTTCACGTGCGGAGTTTGATAGACATTGCAATGTCAGATAATTGTTGCAAATTTCTTAAATTCTATTTATCATCTAGGGAAAAAATGGATGTGTTCACACTAGTATGCTCTATAAATCTTAGTAATAAGTATGCAACAAGTACAGGCATGGAAATTCTCCGCGTTTTTTTTTTTTTTTTTTTGATTTGCCCTGTTTCTATTTTTTTACTCTAAAATCCACATTTTTATATGCCGCAAAAGGTGGGCCCCTGGACCCCACCCCTTAGGGGCGAGCGGCAAACCGCTCGCCGGGTTGGCTACGCCCACCTTCCTTTCCCAGAGTAATCAATTATAAACCCTTTCAGCTTTTTTTCCTAACCCATGCACTTTTCATACCTGCAAGTAGTCGATTTATGCACAAAAACCAATATGACCATACGGGGAAGTAACAAAGTCCATCTTTTCCAAATAAAAAAGATGTACTCAGTCTTGCTGAATATTCAAATAATCTTATTTTCAAGGTTTGTCCATTTTATATCAACAAAATTAGCCATAAATAATACCAAAATCATGACGATTCATGTACAAACTTATTAATACGCAGTGATTTTGTATAAATCAATCCTAATCAATCATTGCTAGTGTCTCTTACACAATGCAAAACCACCAGTTCACAATGTTGTAGAATACAAGGAAAGTGTTGTGGATCTTAGCTTGTAGTTGAGTCTGATTGTTTGTTGCATACTTCAAGGTTTATAGAGTATAGTGAATTATGTTGATCAACAAGTGGCAATTCCGAGCCAAGACTTGATTGGCCACAATCAATGAATAGGGCCAAGAAAAAAAAATGTTGTGTTGCCCTCAAGTGGGATTCCTGAAAAAATGAGTCGGTCGGTCAGAAAATATATATTGTTTTTAAATAATTTTTGTAAAAAGCACCTAAATTATGAAATTTGGGTGCATTTTCCACTATTTTCAAAATATTTTCTCAAAAAACACCCAATCTGAGCAAAATTGGGTGCTTTCCCGACCCTATTTTTTCTAAATATGTTTTTGAATAGGGTCGATCGCTGAGGGCAACACAACAATTTGTTTTTGGCCTAGTGCACACAATATCAGTTTTGATCAGCCAAGATGACAGTATTGTGTTTTTCAACCTTTTAATGCATGGTTTTGTTGTTTTACATCATTTAATACAGGAACTTTAGTGAAAAAAATCAAAGAAGAAAATGAGAGACTCAAAGACAGTCAGCTTTGTAAGATATGCATGGACGAAGAGATGCAGGTTCTATTTATGCCGTGTAATCATATGGTGGCGTGTGAGGAATGCTCCAAAATTATCAAACAATGTCCGATTTGTAGAGTGGATATTACTAATACAATCAGGGTATATAAATCATGATCTTAAAAATAGGGAATAGATATTGTGCCATTTACAGTTTCTGCTTGCGCAAGGTAGTTTGAACCTTGACTCACTTTATTATTATCAAAATGATATTGGGGCTCTCCACACGGGCAAATCAATCTTGACTTCACAATCTAGATTTATCTAGATTAAACTAGATTTCAGCAAATAACCACATCAAAGTGACTACGTGCGCATTTACTTAGTTGCATTATTTCTACTAGGACTCATACCTCAGTGTGCCAATACGCACCGCTGGAGTAAAGTCACATTAATGCATGACCATGTGAACACAATGTGTACTTCAGAAATGTATGTGAATCTAGATGCATCTAGATTTGATGCTCCTGTGTGAAGAGACCCATTATTTTAGACATCAGGCACCTGAATATAGTCAGTCCTATTTGTGTAAGTTAGTTGCGCAAGCACTTTTTTGTTAATTTGGGACTTCAACGCTCTTTGCAATAAGTTCGGATGATTCATTATAGTGGACCGACTGTTTTAAGCCCATGTCCATTTTACACACAGTCAATTATAGCTCTGGTTAATCACAAGCAAAAACAGTGACTAAAATTACTCTTCAAAATCAGAGCTGTTGAGTTATAAGTTTGAGTAGCGGTGTAAACTATCTACCCTTGGTGACTGGATACATTCAGCTTACAAGGCAGAATAATTATTGGACAATTAAAACAAAAATCCTCGCAGTGGTTGCATTTACAAACAATGGGACCCTGTAGTCTGGATTTTTGTTTATACAGTCCTATAAATTATTGTTTGGCCTATATTGACTTCCACTCTCTGTATCGGGCAATAGTTGACTGATGGTGTCCAGTCACCCTGGGCAAATATTTTACACCATTACCAGTATGAGCAGTAAATATGATAATTGCAGTGCATACAAGATTTAAGGCTGTGTCCAATATAATTGAATACGCCAGTGTAAGAAAACACCAACTCCAATAGCTCCCCTTCTGTTAATTATACTTATAAAATATAAATGCATACAAATCTCTGAAAATGCTTTCACGTCACTAAAATAGCATTTCCATGTCAATATCCTAATCATAGTGTCACATTTGACCTTGTAGTTGACTTTTTAGACATTGTTAGATAATTGTTATAGTACATAGGTGCTATATTTAAACAACCAGTACAAGAAAACCCCAACTCCATGAGCTCCCCTCTGCAACTATATACTAGAAAAATTATCTAACAATGTCTAAAAAAGTCAACTACGAGGTCAAATGTGACAATATGATTGGGATATAGACATGGAAGTGCTTTTTAGTGATTTGAAAGCATTTTGAGATATCTGTATGCATTTATATTTTACAGAACTTAACAGAAGGGAGCTATTGGAGTTGGGGTTTTCTTGTACTGGCGTATTCAATTATGTCCACTCTTGATTCATTTTTGCATCTTTTGTAATCAGTTAGAAGCAAGTCAACTTGACACTTGTGTTCATACCATCATTAAATGTGTATTACACACTTGTGGCCCTCTAGCCAGACACGTACAATTTAATTGATTCTAAAACACTTTTAGCACTTTTGGTCATAAGTGAGAAACTTTCAGATGTGTTCACACCTAATTATTAGCTCATAAATAGCTCACAATCAGGTTAAACGAATCATAACAAAAAGTTTATACATGCAAACTGCCTAAACGCAACAATTTGTAGCTCATGTGGTTACTATAGGCTAAACAATAATTTATTGGACAGTTTAAACAGAAATCCAGAGTGCAGGGCCCAATTGTTTGTTAATGCAAGCCCTGCGTTGGAGTTTTGTTTATATTGTCCAATAAATTATTGTTTGGCCTATAGGCTGGGAACAGATTCCTGATAGTTATCAGTCACAGTTGTCGCATGTGAATCACATTCGCTGTTATTAACGCTGTCGATTTTTAATAAACATTTTAGCGGATTTCACTTGAACCGGTTAAACATTTAACCAGCAGCTTTTATGTTCTACTACAAATTGGTAAAATTTAGTTTGATTGTAAAGTAATATATAGAATACAGTATCACCAAAGTAGCTAAAAATCAGGCCTGCTTAGATCGTTAAAAAATTTGACATTAAGACATTTCTTGTGATCGCATTATGGAATAAACCGAAGTCGTATTCATATAAACTACTTGTATTTCATAAGAATCAAATAATTCAGTTATAAAGTAACCATATTTCTTTCACTTTGTCTAAGTATTCTCACAATTTTATGGTTAATAAAACACAGACGTTTTTTCGTTCAGCAAAATATATAAACGTTTAACCGGTCTCGTTTAAAGGGATGGTATCGACAGCGTTAACTGGTATAAATGGTTTTGTCGTGCATAGATCAGTACTGAGCTATGAACATCGTCATTTGCGATTGACGACTGGGAATAGCTCTTCTTTTGTAATTATTATACAGTCAATATGTGTATTATTTGTTTTGTTTTTCTTTTATATGAATAGGATTATCCATATGGTATATACTACTTCTGCTGGATGTGGGCAACTGAAATAATGCAATCTTGTTATGAATTTTGTAAATTTGTAAGATATCATTGCTTAGGGGCGGCTTCAAAACTCAACCGGCGGTTGTCTGCTGATTTTTGGTGCTTCTTGGCGGTTCAACCGGAATAAACAATAGCCAACCGCCCTAAACCGGCAGGCAACCGCCGGTTGGGTTTTGAAGCCGCCCCTTATTTATATGGTGCAATGTAAATTAAGCAAAAGAAAATAGAGATGTGCGAATACCACAAGGAATTAAAAAGATAAAAAGGATTCACACCTTTTTCTATTCCTTGGAGTATCATCATGGCAAATGGATGCGGTTGTTTGTGCTGTATGTTTCTCATTTAGGTGTAAAATGTTTAAACTAACACCTCAGAATAGTGCCACATTTATCACACAAAAAAAATATATTTCCTTGATTTCCACATATCGTAAATGTGATGGCTCACCCTGAAAGGGGAAAGGGGGGGGGGGGACTTTGCAGGTGATATCAATTTTGATTTTTTTCTTCATTTCATCTGTTGCAGCATTTTGTAAGCTTTAAAATGACACCTTACTTGATGAAATTGATCAAGGTGATCAAATCTAGCAACAGAAAATCTGCTGAAAATTCTTATTATTTTCTTTATTTTTTTGCTGTCTATTTTCAGCTGTTTCTTGAAAATTGTTCTGTTGCAAAGTCCCCCTTTTCGGGGTGAGTCATCACATATTGTAAATAAAAAAAGAAGTAAAGGCCTGTTTTGCATTGTTTGAACCATATAATAACACTGGCGTGTCCAGGATTTTTCCTTGCGGGGGGCTTAAGGGGGCTTGGTGATTTGTGCGGGGGGCTTAGTGTCAAAACTTGTCAAAATTAGGCTGATTTTACATGATTTTTGCAACTCTGCGGGGGGCTTCAGCCCCCAAAGCCACCCCCTGGACACGCCACTGAATAATATATTTCTAAATCAGGGATAAAGGGAGGGTGTTCAATTGGCCTGAAGACAAAGAGCTATAGCCCAGAAGCCGAATAAGCAGGTCTGTCACAAAATCAGGGTGAAGTTATCCTGCAGAAACGTACTAGTCAGAACAATATTAATGTTATCTCTTTTCTAAATACAAGCACAAAAATAACTCCATCCATTTGGCATGATGTCTCATACACACTAGGATATTGTATGCGGTTAATTGTCTATGACTATTTTGGTCTGATACGGCCACCAATCATGTGGATTTACTGAATCCAAAATAGCAGCTTAAAGCAATACTATAAGATTTTGATCAAAAATGGTTTATAGTAAAGACAACATAAAATGAAGGAATATGACTATCTAAACGTGTTTTTAAGTGAATTTTGTGAAAAAATTGTTTTGCCACCAAAAAATGGATAAAAAGCACATGCATGCTTTCCTATACTAATACATATGGAATTTAATTCTACAAATGGCCCTAACAGAAAAAGTAAGCATCTTTGAGCCAAATCGTTTGGAGGGTATTCATATCTACCAAAAACAAACCCAATAAGCCCAAAAAATCAAAAGCCATGGGTGACAGGGGGCGCTTCATTTTTAACACTTTATAGTATTGCTTTAACATCTTCAATAAATCATCTTTGCATTGGGTTTTACTGGCACATTAGCATTTCGACCAACCAAGTCTATTTTTTTCACTCATCGCTGAATCAAAATAGACAGCGAAAATGCCTAGTACTGGTTTAGATTCAATGAAAAACCTATAAGCAGCTAGGAGAAACTATTTTGGATTTAGTATATCCACATGAAATAGTTTATGGCAGTATGGAATCAAAATGACCATATGCAACCAAACACAATGGCCCGTATTCCAGAAAGGTGTTTAGCTAAATCAAGGTTATATTTCTCGTCAACAGCATGGCTCATATAATTGAACTGTTCTGCTTGAAAGCTGCATTGATACGTATCATTCCTTGACAGTTGATGCTCAGTTAAGCAAGGTTTAGCTAAACATCTTTCTGGAATACGGGCCAATAACTTCTAATACAAAGGTGCAAGGCAAGGTGCTTTTTAATATGGATGCAGCTAAAGTTCTCATATTGATAAAATGCAGGTATGCTCTATACTGAATATCCTTTCTAAGGATAAGATTGTAAAATGTCAACATACATGTATTATACAAATATTGACTGCTTTGAGGGGCATGGTTTAAATTATTTTCCCGAGGTGATCTCAAAACCATGAATATGCCCGAAGCGAAGCTGAGGGCATATTCATGGAATTTTTTTTAAAATAAGGCTTGCGAGCTAAAGGTTGTGCTTGAAATGGGGGTCTAGGGAGTGGCAGACAAGGCGTGAAAAGGGGGTCTTGAGGGCCGCACATACCCGTATCACCATTCTAGGTCAGTGCCCCCCGGGTAAAAATCTCTTAAAACTGATATAATGGGAACAGTCTTGGATAAAACAGGTGTTTGTGTGTGTTTTGCTTTATGTGCTCTCTCTAGTGATTTAAATTCCGTCAAATAGACGAACAAAATATAAATAATACAAACTTCATTTAGTCGTTTTTACAATTTTATTTTATTTTAATCGAATAAATGTGATGTGCCTTTGCAAGGAAAAATACTAGAATCTTTTTCCAATCACAGGTTTCATTGTGGTTCTTGTAAGGCTTTACATCTAAAGACATTTGCTTGCATAAGAGACGTTCCCATGCAACATTGTAACATGGTAGGGTTGACAAATCTGGGCCTCCTCGTTTTACAGACTGAAACACGTATATTCAACCATGAGCACAACCCATGGTAGGGTTGACAATTCTGGTCCTCCCTCGTTTTACAGACTGGAACGCGTATATTCAGCCGTGAGCACAACCCAACGTGCATGTTTTTGTCTGTATACCTTTTGTGAGAGGTCACGACCACTACATTCTTAGAGAGCACATGTTAATAGCACTGTATTAGTACATGGCCCATTAGTGGTTGCAAGCACATTGAAAGTACGCTGTGTTTACTTTTGTTAACTCCAGGTGACTCGCACGTTATTATAAAGAAATGGTACTTAATGTGCGGTGCACGTACAGTGTCTGAAAATGCGTCATCTTGGAGCAAGTTGCTGTGGGAAAAAATGCAAAAAATAGGCAAGGAATCCTTAATTAGTTGTACGCATGTTGTCATTACTGAGCACTAGCGGACCATACCGACCTTTTATCGGTAGACTGACTGAAGCCAGCACGCATCAAAATCTATAGGCAGTAAGTACAATGTCAGATCGCATGTTTTGCCTACGTTTTTGCACTTAGACAGCACATACTTAAAGTATGGCAGGTTGTAACGACCACTTTAATGTGAGAGATTTTTCAAAACTTGTATTGAAGTTGTCAATTTTGTACTTTTGTAGGACAGAAAAATATATATGTACAAGTCAAGACAAAACTTAGTCTCCTTTCAGCCAAATTCTGTTAAACATGAAATGTGAACCCACATTTATTGCTTGAATAATCAGTGTATTTTCAATATAATTTGTTGTGTCAAATTAAGCAAAATTTAATAGAAATGTTAAAAATATTCTATTTATTGTAGTAAAGTGCCCATTGCCTGTAACACTAACACAAAACTCAAAAGAATATCTTTTTTTATTTGAGTACTTTAATTATACTTTGTTTTGCTATTGCAAGACAAATTATCATGAAATTTATAGCTGTTGGGGTGATTGACCCTTACTTGAATATTGGATATAGTAGAAAGCCATAATGCTGCTGTTGGTGCCTCATTTGGGTGACCTATTTGCTTTGGACCAAACGGCTCAAGTGTGCATTTAGACCAACTCAATATTGCTATTTTTATATTTGATAACCATGTTATATGATAAAACATTACTGCTGCATGTGTATCTTGCCTCAATTTAAATGCTGATGTGATGAAAGTTTGGTCTGCCTATTGAAATACGATTAGGCCAAATAAACAAAAAATAGCTTGTCTCAAAGCTGCTGTATGCATTTGTAAAATCTAGTGATCTGGAAAAAAGGTTATGCAGTGTTTTTTTTTCTTACAAAGATTTTTCTATATGCTGTATAAGCTGAGATGAATGTTATTCTCAGGTACAAGAGCATATTGACCCTATTTATTGTAAATTCCTGATTTTTTTTTTTCTTTACCAAGTTTAACATTCTGAAACATGTCAAACCTGCAGCAAACTCCTGAGTTAGGGTAAAAATATCGGTTTCTCACAATCAGATTAAAAAGGGATTCATAATTTTCCTCATGTTGTGTTATTTTTCCCCAGGTGTAATTTGTCATTCTGAACGAACATTTTCTAGTTTTAAATGCTATACGATTTACGTTGACATCATCTCAAAGAGAAATAAGCTTCTAAGGCTGCGATCACATAGAAGTATATAGTATACAAATATATACTGACTTGAAGATCTCTGGTTATAACTATGGGCCT
>JXSR01S059113.1:102009-114272 GCA_000969725.1 Ophiothrix spiculata | reverse complement strand
ATACTTTTAGGCAATTATGATGAAAATATAGTATTTTGGCGGGACATTTGGCGGCCATCTTGGATTCAAATCTCGCTTGAGACCAGTTTTTATTTTTGGGAACATTCGGATAGTGTTTGAGGGTCATAAGGGACCTAATAAAGTTGATTTGGTTTACTCCTGGGTAGTGCAAATGACTGTTTTATGACACTTATATGGTAGACTTAATAAAAAAATGTTCACAGTTTAACCTTTTTTGGTCATGTTTACGCATTTTTCTGCCAAATTTGATAAATAATGCCCAAAAAAGGTATTAAATTTGACGCTAATTGATTTTTTTGGCACAACATTATAATACACGGTGATTTTTTACTCGTTGAACAAACATATGGAAAAAGAATTGAAGACATATACCAAAATCACTAAATTTGGGTTATTTTTTACCTTGCAGTTAAGTCCCCAAATACTGTAGGCAGATGTTTTTGTGATTTGATTTACCTAAATGAATGATTTGATTTTGAGTAAATATCATTTTGGGGCCAAAAACTAATTTTTTACCATTTTCGTGTTTTTCGTGATTTTTGGCTATTTTGGGTAATTTTGACCACTAAATAAAAAAAAAAGATTTTACCATCCATCCACACGCTAATATACACCCCTTGAGGATATGATTCCACATGGATGGAAAGCTGTAACAAGTTTTACCCACAAAACGTTTTTTTAAGCATAATATTTGCTGTTGGCTGGTAGACTATACCAACAAACTTCGAATTCAATATAAAATCCGTGTTATTTAGAGTGCACCCTCTCCTGCATGATACATCACAAACAAAATTGCCGTCTAACGTCAGTTTCTATCCTGTTTAGAGCCATCTCTGTTTAGGTCTTAAACGCATGCATGATACCCGCCAAGAATACGCCTAGGCGACGAATTCGAATAATCTTTTCATGAATCCGGATGACGAATGACGAAATCGTTTGACCATAATACAACGAAATTGTATGATCCGACGAAATTAAATTGACACGACGAATCAGCGCGATTATTGACGAATTAGAATGCATGGCGTTTGAAATTGTTTGACCAAAGACGAAATCGAGTTGGCAAATGTACGTTTTCGATTTTTTCAGGCGATTTTGAACTAAACAATAATTGTTGAATTCGCATGAACATTGTGTGAAATAGAACGGGGAAACCTATACTAAAAACGTATAATTTTACACCAGTTATCAATCGTAGGGTAAATTAAAAAAAAAAATGACATAAAAAAGGAAATGGTGGTCATTTTTGACGCCATCTTGGCTTTTTCAAAATTCTAAGGGTTGACATCATGTCACCCGGCAGATGCTGAAAGTAGATACTCTTAGCTATAATTAAAACTAGTCAAAAGCCAAACTGTTTACGAAACTTCCACCTCAGGCTAAAAAATCCGTTTTTGACCAATTTTTGTTGTTGCCCCCTTACCAGCACATTCGGAGTTCCATTTCACACCTAAAAAGTGGTAAATGTTTTTATTTCAACTATATGAGCAATCGTGTAGTTCTTTAAAAACGCAATAATTGATATATTCACCGTCACCGATGATCAATGTTGATCTAAATTAGGATTTTAACTATGTATTTATGTTTAAATGTAGTGTTTGGCTTAAATAAAACACAGAGAGCTATATTTAATTATTGAAATTACTGATATTTTTAAATCCCGAATTAAAAGGCAAAAACAAAATGTATATCATTCTAATTCATCATATAGACCTGATTGACTACTTCCAATTATTTTTACTTTTGAATTATACTGCCCTACCACGACAAAAGGGAGTAAGTCACATTTTTAAACTTTTGAGTTATTAGTGAAAAACACAATTTTAATTAATTTTATTCAAATTTGATTAATTATCAAGGTTAATTTCATTCTTAGAGAATTATAATAGCATATGCTGTAAGACAAAGACAATTGAGTCAGATTAATGACCAATAAATCAATTAAATCAATCAAAGAGCATGTATCTTACTTCCTTTTGTGGTGGTTTATTCATGAAAATTGTAATATGTCCTATACTTTTCATGTACAAAAAAGGAAGTAAGTTTCCAACATGTAAATTGTTGACTTTCTGGTGACTTAACTGACTTCTACTTATATTTGGCGGGAAGATATTTGCATGTAGGTCAATATAAAGTATAAAACAGCATTTCGTAAAAAATGTCACTTACTTCCTTTTGTCATGGTAGGGCAGTATAGTTGTGAACAGTAAACATTGTTTTATCATTTTAAAATGAACCAAAAGTAAAAAATACATTTAAACATCCAAATAAAGATCTAATTTTAAATATGGAATTGATTTGTCACTTTACGAAAATCATTTGAATTTTGTTAAAAATCTGTGTAATTTCAATAAACATATCAGTAATTTCAATAATTAAATAAAGCTCTCTGTGTTTTATTTGAGCCAAACACTACAGTGCGCGCGCCTGATCTTGAGACAACCTACGCGCGCTCATGCTTCTCCATTATTCCATTCCCTTCATTGGTTGCCTGTTACCTAAAGGATTGAATACAAACTTCTCCTCATCACATTTAAAGCTTTTCATCTTAATTCCCCTCAGTATCTCGCTTCTTATTTTCAGTTATACAAGACCGCTTATGCTCTTCGTTCAAGCTCAACCATCAAATTTCATGTGCCTCCTACCAATAAACAACATGGTGATCGTGCCCTGTCAGTTGCTGGTCCTTACTTATGGAATGAATTGCCTGTCAACATCCGTGGTCTTGAGGACATTTCTATTTTTAAAAGTCATTTGAAGTCACATCTGTATCCTAAACTGTAGTTTTCTCCTTTTTCTGTTTCTTTAGCGCCTTGCCTACTTTAGTAAAAGGCGCTCTATAAATCTCATTATTATTATTATTATTATTATTATTATTATTAATTTAGACTGTACCCTCTCTTGAATGACCATTATCAACAAAATTGTCGTCAAAGCATCATTTCCTATCCATTTCTGTTTAGTGCGACGAATTCAAATGATATTTTCATGAATCTGGACGACCATTGACGAAATTGTGTGGCCATAATACAACGAAATTGTATGACCCGACGAATCAGAATTAACACGACGAAATGGCGCGACCATTGACGAATTAGAGAGCACCAAGTTTGAAGTTGTTTGACAATAGACGAAATCGAGTTGACAAATGTACAGTTTCGATTTTTCGAGACGAATTTAAAATGAACGATTGTTTAATTCGGATGAAAAATGTGTGAAATCGAACGGGAAAACCTATATATTAAATCATAAGAGTCATTGAAGCTTGGGTGTCTAAAAATACTACCATTAAACATCTTGAAGAAATGGGGGGGGGGGGGGGTTTACCTTAATTTTATCATTGATTTTGCAAAACGGGGGACATTAATGACAAATCATTGAAAAGGTGGGTTTTGACAAAGTAAATTAAGAACTAGCATGGTTACCACTTTGTAACTGAGTTCAGAGTTGTGGGACCCAGATTGCCCCACATCTCACTACTAGCTCTAAAAATGTGTGTTACAAGTTTCAAAATCTATGCGTTTGGAGGTGGTGTTTTACATTTAACATTTAATATCTCACAATATGATATTACTAGGGAATGTTTACCTAATAAATCAAAAGAAATTTTAAAAGCAGATCTATTTCTGTTAAAAGGATTATACACACTTCAGTTCTGGTGAGTCATTTGACTTACAATGTTATTATATTCACAGGGAGGAATGATAGCCTTGGCCAATAACAACCACTGTATCAATAAACAGTTTATTTGCAAGGTCATAACACAATAGTCATGCCAAAAATCCATAAGACCAGTGTTTTGATCAACACCACGTAATGGTCATATGATTTTTAGGTGATCATATTACTCTTTAAACTTCGGGGGTAGGGGATGGCAGTCAAATATAAAATATATACTGGATCCGAGTGCTGGGGCGGTAATAGCACATGCACAGTTTCAGAAAAAAAAAAGGGGGGGGGTATTGGGTGAGAGCATTTGAGCAAGATTGTTGGCATTCAGGGAATAGGAAAAACTATGTGGACTAATTGGTCATAAAATGAGAGTTCATTAGATGAAATCATGATTTTTGAAATTCAGTGAGCAAAATTTAGCATTTGATGCCCTAAAATATATTTAATAAAATGTTGGTGCATAGACGTCACCATGATATTTCATTCGTCAGTCGCCGAACGTTGCTGTAGGGGGTACCAATTGCGTTGGTACCAGATAATGTTTATCATTATTAGAAACAAATATTTCAAAAAAAAAGTAAGTTGTTTAGCTGTAATGTATTAAGAGGATTTTAAAGGCCCCAACAAGGGCAACATAAAACCTCAGTAGGCCCTTTTTGGAAGTGTTCTACTTTAAATGATCAAGGTCAACAAGAATGGTTATGGATATTAAATAGTAGTTTGAAGTACTTCCTATAAATGCAATAAAATCAGGACATGTTTAGGAAAGTTCTCTTTGGTGATCGTGGCTAATGCCTTTAAATGATAACTATTATGAAAGACAATATTTTCACAGTTCTCATCCATATCTTATCTAACCCCTTATTTGTGACAGTTTATCACTGTAAGTTCCTCATTTTAATTACCCTGCCGAAGGCTTCGGCAGAGTCCTGTTTTTCACGAGTTTCGTTCTTCTTCTTTCTGGCAACACTTTGATGTCTTATATCTCCGGCATACAATGACCGTTTTTGATTAAACTTTGGTGAAGGGACCAAGGTCATCTCCCATTTATGTCACCTGACCCCTGACCCCTCAAAGGTCACGTAGGGGTCACAAGGTCAAACACTTGATTTTCACGATAACAGTTTCAACTCAAATACGTTACAAGGTATTGTCGTGCAACTTGGGTACATGAATTGTATTGACATTGTCTACAAAAGTTATGTCCGATTTCAGAGGTTAAGGTGTCAAATTGTTCGTCTTGGAACAGCGATCAAAAGTGTCAATGGTGACCCCGTCATCCGACCCTTTCTTGGGGGTCAAAGGTCAAAAGAAAGGTCGAATTTTCAAGTTTGTCCGATTTCAAAGATTAATATGTCAAATTGTTTGTATCGGACCAGCGATCAAAAGTGTCAATAGTGATC
Organism: Ophiothrix spiculata; assembly: GCA_000969725.1. NCBI lineage: Eukaryota > Metazoa > Echinodermata > Ophiuroidea > Amphilepidida > Ophiotrichidae > Ophiothrix > Ophiothrix spiculata. Next base: position 109,176 of record JXSR01S059113.1, on the reverse strand, counting down.
CCGTCATCCGACCCTTCCTTGGGGGTCAAAGGTCAATGGAAAGGTCAAATTAACAACTTTGTCCGATTTCAAAGATTAAGGTGTCAAATTGTTCGTCTTGGTACAGCGATCAAAAGTGTCAATGGTGACCCTGTCGCCCGACCCTTCCTTGGGGATCAAAGGTCAAAAGAAAGGTCAAATTGTACGGTTCGATTTCAAAGGTTAAGGTGTCAAATTGTTCACATTGGACTAGCGATCAAAAGAGTCCATGATGACCCTGTCGCCTTTCCTTTGGTATCATAGGTAAAAAGAAAGGTCAAATTTTCAGCTTTGTTTGTTTGATTTCAAAGATCAAGGTATCACTTCGCATTTAAACAAAAAAAAAAAGGCAATCAATCGGCAGGGTTCGTGTCACTTTCAGTGACACTGTCATTTCTCATTTGTTCTGTATGTCAAGTCATCGAAATATCTATCCCATAACTTTTATATATGAGTACCCCCGTGTTGATCGCAAATCAATGGGACGTAAAGTAACAACTAATTTGTAAGAGGTCAATCCCTATTATGTGTTTTCAACAAGGCCGTATTTGAACGGGCAACAAAGAACCAGAAGGTTGCTCTTGCAAGTACAGCCTTTAAGGTCCTTTGATGCCCGTTAAATACGGCCTTGTGGCTCTCAACCCTCGATGTATGACATTTATACCACGCCTTCTTATTGTTTTGAAAGCAATGACCATTGACTCTGCATGTTGCCTGTAGACTTTGAAATAGTACAGTTGGGCGTATAGTAATAAAACATTTGGTCCGGCATTTGTTATAATGGCCAATGATTATTTAATATGCACCCATGCCACAAACATGTCGATTGGGAAGATTTTACATCAATTCCCGAATGTGCGTATTGGCAACACTTCTGCAGCAATATCTGTACAACAACATTACGTTGACTAGTTCAGGATTTATAACCCATTTTTCACTAATATTGTGGATATTACTTCAAGGATTTTAATTCAAATAGGTGGAAATGACTTCTTGTATCATTTGTCATGGACAGGTAGCATTTTTATACAGTAAGTTGTCAGTATATATAGGTTGATAAATTAACAGTATTTTTAAACAAACGTCGAAAACAACGTGTTCGGTTTTTTTTCAAGGTGCAAACTTCATTTTTATCATGATCTTTTGCGTGAACATTTAAATAAACCATATGAATATTTAGCGGAATACGTCTAAAAACATTTATCCTCGCAAAAAATCATATTTATAAAAAAGTTCTTGATTTTACAGGCCAATTTCGATCACAGAAAATACGGGTGTTAAAATATGCACAGTAGGTTGAATACATCAGTCTTCACTGGAGTATTATTGGCCTTGTAAATTTTGAACAACATACTCAATTCCATTATCAATCTTTGTAGTTTAACCTACCCAAATTTCAAAGAAATCAGATTATTCGAAGTGCTTGAAATTATGAGGTTTCGGCAAAAAGGCAATAATTTTTTCGAAGTAGTCTTTTGACGCAATTTTGACTTTGATTATGGACATAAAATCATTAGTAAAGGTTCATGTATAAAGTAGAGACTCTATTTTATATATACACCAAAAATTGTAAGTAGGCCAAAACTTGCAATAACCTTGACGTTCAGCCAAGCGAGACGTAAAAAAGAACAGTAACCTTAAGTGTATTTCAAAATGTTTGGCAGTTTTTGTTTCTTTTGAAGATTTGGGTAGCGAATTTCAAAGAATTGGGTCATGAGAACGATTTAAATGGTCAGAGATGGATATCGATGTTTTGTTTGTTGTTAAATTTAAGTCATCGACGTGTCTTGTTGAATAGTTGTTGATATCTGAGCGCTTGGTGAAATAGTTACTGAAAGCTACAGGGAGATCATTTATAGAATATGTGTACATAAATAACCCTAACTCTAAGGTATACATATCACTAATTGTAAGAATATTATTATTAGCGAATAATGGTCCAGTATGACTTCTGTAGTGAATTTTAGACACAGTCATTATTGCCCACTTTTGAATCTTAACGAGCTTATCAATGTACACTTTACATGCATTTCCCCTTATAATAATGCTATAATTAACGTAGGGTAATATAGACACTCGTCTATTAACTCACCAAAAAATTTTACTCTTTCAAGAGTTGTATTATTCAAAACAAGAGTGAGATCATCACGTACTCTAGACAAAGTCATATGAGGTGTACCTAAAATCATATAGTTGGTTTTACTGATATTGATATATAGTGTATTTGGTTGAACCAATTACCATTCAATTCTGTGTTTACACTATCTATGTTTCTATTAATGTCTTTATGTGAATATGTAATAGTGCTGTCATCAACAAACAATAGAAAATCAAGAACATTTGATGCATAAATAATACCATTTACATATAATATGAACAATATTGATCCCAGTGGTACTGTTGGGGTCATGTTAGGAGCGTCCGTATTTCTAGTATATACGCGACCCTGGATAGGCTATATTAGCAGAACCAATCCTGACACCACCACAAGCAACCATGCCAAGGAGACGTGACACTAGACGTGGCTGTCAACGCAGGTCCTTTCTAGAGCCAGTGATGACAGTGGTATCAGCAAACGTCGAGGGCTTTTCAACTGCTAAACAACATGTTTTAGCAGAGCTGTGTAGCGATCTTCAATGTGATGTCCTCTGCTTGCAAGAGACCCACAGAGGAAGCGATAACCCCCGCCCAGTCATACCAGGCATGGTCCTTGCCATCGAGTTCCACATCGGCAATATGGCAGTGCTATCTTCACTAAAGCAGGTTATATAGTAAAGGCTCCTACCAAATCAGATGCCATTAACATCAAAGTGTTGTCACTCGAGCTGAGTAGTGTTGTAGTGTATACAAACCTCCATCAGTAGACTTCAACTTCCCTCAACCAGTTCACCTTGCACACAAACCACAAATCATCATCGGTGATTTCAATAGTCACAGCACCCAGTGGGGCTATAAAGATACCAATAAAGATTGTGCAGCTGTAGAGGAATGGATAGATAACAACCAGCTTAGCCTTGTCCATGACCAAAAGCTCCCTTCATCCTTCCATAGTGCCCGCTGGAGACAGGGATACAATCCTGACCTAGCAGTTGTGAGTGATACCATTAGTGAGCTTTGCAAGAAAGTTGTACTGAACCCAGTTCCACAAAGCCAGCATCGTCCCATTGGTATACAAGTTAAGGCAGCAATTACACCAAACAAAGTGCCTTTCAAAACACGATTTAACTACAAGAAGGCAGACTGGAAGGGATTCACAGATGAGCTGGAGCGGAATGTGAAGACAATAACATCTGAAGCAACAAACTACAACAGCTTTGCAGAGATGGTAAAGAAGAGTGCCCGTCAACTGATATGTCAAAGAATAGTAAAAAAGCATGGTCAACCATTGGCAAGCTCCGAGGCGACCCAAAGACAGCGCCTTGCCAACACAAAGTTACTGCAAACCAGGTTGCTCACCAATTGCTCATGAATGGCAGAAGTGATAGGAAAATCTGAAAGAGAACCAAACTCAATCGCACGAAGTACGGCCAAGACCTTTTAACCTGGAAGAGCTGGAAGAAGGTATCTCTATATTGAAGCCAGGAAAAGCAGTAGGTTTGGACAACATCGCAACAGAACAGATCAAGCACTTTGGCCCCGAAGCTAAGAAATGGCTTCTTGGACTCTACAACAACTGTATGATGACCAACAAACTTCCAAACATCTGGAAGAAGGCCCGTGTGCAAGCACTCTTGAAGCCAGAGAAAGATCCATCGGTCCCCAAGAGCTACCGTCCCATTTCACTTCTGAGCCATACTTACAAACTCTTTGATTGCCTCATCCTCAACAGACTTGGTCCTGCAATAGATCAACACCTCATCCCAGAACAAGCTGGATTCCGCCCAGGGAAGTCAACATGCAGCCAAGTACTCAACCTCACTCAGCAAATCGAGAAAGGTTTCGAGGAAAGCTTTGTGACTGGTGTCGTGTTCGTTGACCTCTCCGCAGCCTATGATACAGTCAACCACAGGTGCCTCCTCCACAAGATCCTGGACATTACTAAGGACATCCGCCTGACAGAGTTGATTGAAAGTATGCTGGAGAATAGGCTCTTCTTTGTGGAACTAGGTGATCAAAGGAGTAGATGGCAAAGACTAAGGAATGGCCTCCCACAGGGAAGTGTTCTTACGCCGCTTCTTTTCAACATCTATACTAATGACCAACCCAGTACTGATGGCATTCGTCGCTTCATCTATGCAGATGACTTGGGCATAAGTGCACAACATGCTGACTTCGAGGTTGTGGAAGATCGACTTACGAAAGCCTTGGAAGAGTTAACACCCAACTACCAAGCAAATCATCTTCGTGCCAATCCATCAAAGACACAGGTTTGCGCCTTCCATTTACGCAACCGAGAAGCTAAGAGGCAACTACAGGTCACTTGGTCAGGAACACCCCTTGAGAACTGTGACCACCCAGTGTACCTTGGAGTCACCTTGGATCGCACCCTCTCCTTCAAAAATCGTGTGGAGAAGACAAAGATTAAGGTGTGCTCAAGAAACAACATCCTGAGCAAACTCATCGGCACTACCTGGGGAACCAGACCACAAACAATAAGATCAACTGCCCTAGCACTCTGCTACTCAGCCGCAGAATACGCATGTTCTGTGTGGGAAAGGTCAACTCATGCATAGAAGGTTGACACTGCTCTCAATGCCTGTTGCCGCCAGATTACTGGATGTCTCCGACCAACACCCACGGATAACCTATATATACTGGCAGGCATAGCTCCCCCTGATATCAGACGTCAGGTAACTAGCATGAAAGAACGTAGTCGTCAAATCGAAGATGAACGTCATCCTGTCTTCAACCAGACCCCTGCAGCTAACCGCCTGAGCAGCGTCGATCCTGTTGCAACATCTGCAGCTTGCACAAGGGTTGCCTTGTGGGAGGAAAGAATATCTACCAACCCCTCAACAGCAACATCCATGGCACTGAAGCCTCAGGAAGAGCTCCCACCTGGAAGTGATACAAAGTGGACTGAATGGAAGTGCCTCAACCGCCTTAGAACTGGAGTGGGCTGTTCCAAAGTGAGCCTGCAGAAATGGGGATATTTGGATACTGCCGAAGATGTAACTTGCGATTGCAGAACTGCACCTCAGACCATGCAGCATCTACTCCAGTGTCCTGTCTTGGAGCAAGTATGCACAGCAGACGATCTTGCAGTCTACAATGATAAAGCCCAAAAATGCGTCCAACAATGGCTGGAGCATATTTGATGTTTGTGGACACGCTAAGAAGAAGAAGTGGTACTCCACCAACAATTTTTGAAATTTGGATTAACAATCATTGTAAAATACATACTGTGTTTTATCATACAGATAACTTTTAAACCACTGAATACAATACCACGAAATCCATAATGCTCTTATTTGTGTAATAATATTTTGTGATCAATGCGCTTTTGATAAGTATAAGAATATTTCAATTGTTATTCCAGTGTTGTAGCCAGGCCTTTCTCCAAGGGTGGGCAAACCATCCAAGATTTCTCCAATGGATTTTATCGAGCGAATTTACAGGGGTTCCAAGAGGCCGACTCAGTCGGGTTTTTCAAGAAATACTGCCAAATATTGTGCTTTATGAAGTTTTCAACCTATTTTTTTAGCAATTTATTTGCTCTAATTGTCATAATTTAATGGGAAAAAGGCAATTTCCTGCCCCCTTTATTTTTCTCCCAGGTCTTCAAAATTTCTCAAAAAAATTTCCGAAGTGGGCAAATCGCCCACCTTGCCCACCTATGGCTACGCCACTATGTTTCCAATAATATGGCAAAACAAGTTAGTTTCCCATGATCGATCAGTGTAATCAAGTCATCTGTTCATAGGTATAAGTCTCACCATTATATAAAAATATAGGGAGGGGGGGGGGGTTGGGAGGGGAATCAAAAGTGTCACCATACCTTGTTCCGGAGACCTACCTAATGCAATGCAAGGTCTAAATAAATTCCGTGCCATAAGTTCTTACCCATGATTTCGACACGCCTGCATATGAATTAAATAAACTTTTTTTCTAGTAATTTATTGGACACCAACAAAGTCTTATCAATTTGTAGTCAGAATGTTTCAAATTCTTTAACATGTGATACTGATTTGCAAAGAACGAATGATTTAAAAAAATTACTTTTCTAAAGTTAGGTAGTTTGAATGCTGTTTTTCCTTGTTTTATTTTTCACCTAGAGTCAACGATGAAGAAGTGAATGACTGGTTTGACTTCATCACTGAGCTCATATCCAACAGCAAGGAATCTTCTAATTGGAGTATTTCCAATATTGAAAACATGACAGTTTATTTTCTAGATGAAAGGATGAGTCGACACATACCAAGGACTCAATTCAACTACATCGCGTAAGTGAATAGTTTATATTATATCATGATTGCAGTGATTTAAGCTGTGCTTTTTTTTTTCCCATTGCACGGCATGCATGAAACAAACCTGTGTGATATCATGATAAAAAGAAATATTGAATGACTATGCACGTGCAATAGTTAAAATATATCAATCGGTCCATTCTAACTGATCCATATCACACGGCTACGTCTCGTAAAAATAGAAATATACAAATTTGACCTCATGATATTTTTTGTATTAAAAAAATAAATTGTTATGTTGCCCTCAGCGACCGACCCTATTCAGAAATGTAAAAAAAAAAATATTAGGGTCGGGAAAGCACCCAATTTTTCTCAGATTGGGTGTTTTTTGAGAAAATGTTTTGAAAATAGTGGAAAATGCACACAAATTTTGTACTTTAGGTGCTTTATAAAAAAAATATTTTCCGACCGACCGACCCAATTTTTCAGAAATCCCACTTGAGGGCAACACAACAATTATTTTTTTTTGGCCTTATAATCATGATTGTAGTGATTTGAGAAGTGCAAAAATTATTTTCCATTGCACGGCATGGAACAAACCTGTGTGATATCATGATATAAAACAAACATTGAATGCCTATGCACGTGCAATAGTACAAAATATAACATTCGGTCAAATTTGGACCGATCCATTTCACTCGGCTTAGTACGCCTCGTGAAATAGAAAAGTCAAAATTTGACCTCATGCTATATTTTGTACTATTGCACTCTCAGGCATTCAATATTTGTATACTATTGCACT
>JXSR01S059113.1:38662-52184 GCA_000969725.1 Ophiothrix spiculata | reverse complement strand
GCGAAGGAAAAGAGAAAAAGAAAGAAAAAGAAGGAAGAGAAAAGGGAAAAGAGAAAAGAAAAAAGAAACAAACCATTATTTCATCCAAAAATAGGCGTTTTTTAGCTAAAATAAACAAATTTGTCCATATATTTTTGCGCGCGCTACGCGCGCGTTAAATTTTTTTCCCAAGCCAGTACAAAAATCAGGAAGGCTCTTGAGTCTTGCCCCCCCGGACGGTCAAAGCTGGTTACGCCCCTGACAATAGCCATTGTATAATTATGTCCAGTCTCAATTGCCTATGAATAATTATATGCTTGGTTTTTTGGAAATAAAATTTAGGTGCTTTACATGGATTGCGAGAATAAATGGCAATTCTTATGGTTTCATATTGTCAGGGCCGTACGAAGGCATGTAACTTAAGCCAAGGGGTCAATCACATTTACCGTCCCGAAATTCATATTTCGTCCCGATGTATATACTGTCAATTTGCCATTTTCAGGCAAAAATCGATATAGAACTTGGATATTTGTGCTAAAATTGGCTTATTTTAATATTTGTCCCAACAGAGTCCCGCTTTTTCGTGCCAGGGGGCCAAGTGCCCCCTCTGCCCCCTGCTTCGTACGGCCCTGCATATTGTAAATTTGATCTTGGAAAGTGGAGTCGAAAAAGTGATCAGACACAATTTTTGCCTTTCACTTCTAACACAATCCAAATTGTGTCCAACTAACTTTCATGACTAAGGTAAAAAAGTGTTTTGTTAAAAAATAAATAAAGATTTCAAGTTTCCATGCATATTCAGAACTGTTTTTCACTTTCGAAACAGTCCTCCTTTGCTTTCCTCCTTATTTTATTTTAACTTAAAGGGGATTTGGACAGTTCAACACTATTCCAAATATTCATTACATTTTTAAATTTGTGCATCATTTGAAATGTTAGCAGTAACAATTACTGCATACAAAGTTCCATTGTCAAATTTGAGTGTTTTAAGATTGATATCCTAAAAAGATCGTTATTGTTATTAGCAAATCCAATGGAAAATTGAAATTTCTTTTGATTTATTTGAAATTTATTAAGTAACAGCAATGTTTTAGAAACAAAAATCAACCTGTAAATAAGTTGAATTTAACTACAACACTACACAAATTTATCGCTCACCGGGAAAGTTTTCGCTAGGTCAACTAGCGCCATCTGCAGTTGGTATGGCTGTGATATCTTTCTTACCGCAGAGCATTTCGTGGTTGTAGTGATTTGTCAGGGTTCAAGGGCCGTCTTAAGTCTCATCTTTTTCCTACCTAATTTTTTCCCCTCTCCTTTTCTCTAGCGCCTTGCATACTTTGTAAAAGGCGCTATACAAATCTCATTATTATTATTAGTAGTAGTAGTAGTATTTTCCGACTGGAAACACTGCTGTATGACGTCATAGATTTTTATGACGTCAAAAAGTTAAATCTACTTATTGATGTTTCTGATGTTTTCATAAAAATTGTCTCAATTTTGTCCAATGCACCTTTAATCTTAAATGACCAACACAACATTTAATAAGAAAGAGCACTACATAATTTCAGTAAAAGATGGAGATTTGTTTCATTTAATACCACACTTTCAGTACAGAATCCACTTAAATATCCATTTGGAATTCCATCTACAAATAAAGGTACGCTCCTATTTTTCCATACATAACATATAATTTTCACTATGTTTTCCATCAAGGTCAAACATAAGATGTTTCCCCTCTACATTTTTAAAAATATTTAATGTTGACACTTTTTCAAATGTGACAAAGAGTTCCTATTCAATTCAAACACAAGAGTATTAAAGTTTTGTTACATGTAGTTTCGTTTACCATATTACAGAGGTTGTAAAATGTTTGACTACTGAACTCGCAACATTTTTGTAATGTTAATATACCAATATTGTTGTCTATTCAATTTCTGGGGACAGCTTTGTAGTCCGACAGCTCACTAGTCCGAAAGCTCGCTAGTGTGATAGCTAACTAGTCCAACAGCTCGCTAGTCCAAATTGTAATTTAGCTTCATCAGTTTGAAAACTAGCCAGCCCTTTTTCCAGGTTATAATTTACCCATTGAATAATGCGTTAGGACAAGCGAGATGTCGGACTGCGAGCTGCTGCACTGACGAGCGGATCCCGTAAATTGTTTCCATTGGATGGGACAAAACTGGTGATTCATTGTTGTGTACAAAGGTGTCATTTGCTTTCTTTCAAATCTTTAATATTTTTGTACAGAAATCAGTGCTATTTTGCGGCAAATAGGAGCTTATACACATCTTGCTTATACAGGGTGTCCAAAAATTAACTCCCCATTTTTAAATGCTTATAACTTTAAAACCAGAATTCACATGGCAAATATAGACATATGTATTGATAGAGAAAACTTGTAGAATTATTTTGATACCAAACATTATGCAATTAGTAAACTTCTAAGATAGCAAGAAGGTCTGAAAGTTCAAAGTGGTTGAGCCAATATACCATACAGTGTTGATACTCTTCTGCCACTTCACTATGACGACATGAGACCTCATACAGCTAAACGGTTTAGAATGGCTTTATTAATTAACTTTTTCATGAACAATCATATTGCTCAAGACAAAGAAACCCTGGCCCTTTCACTCCAATGATTTAAGTCCGCGCGATTACTTTTTGGGTTATCTGAAGGACCGCAGTACATCCCAACACCATGGACTATTCCTGACCTGAAACAGAACATCATCAGTGAAAACAGGAAGATCAAGAAAAACGCATGCACAAATGTCCAGAGCTTGGTCTTTAGAGTAAAAGATTTTTTTGAATCTGCAAGGGGGTCATCTAGAACATATTCTGAAATACTATGCAGCTTAATCTGGGTAAGAAGGAGGTAATTTGATATGTCCCTGTGAGTGTAACTTTGAATGTCTAATATAGAGTAATTCTGTTGTGTACCATTTTAAGATGAACACAATGCGAGAGTTATGCTTTGACAAATTAAAAACATTTTAATGAGCATTATATAATTATTAAGACAAAACCACAAATCTTTGTATTAACATTGTAAAAGCTGTTTCGCTGAATAAGTCATTAAAATGATCATGAATGATTCTCATGTCTTCAAAGATTGCTCCCTCCTCTACATGTGACGCGCACGTTTGTTTTTCTTCTCAGTATGAAAGTAGGCTTTTTATGTTTGACGTAATTTACGCTGAAAATGATTTTCAAAAGTGGCAATTATATCATGTTTGGTACCAAATTAATTCTAAAAGTTTCTTCTATCAATACATATGTCTACATTTGCCATGCAAATCCTGGTTTTAAAGTTATAAGCATTTAAAAATGGGGAGTTAATTTTTGGACACCCTGTACATGATTTGCAATTCATTTGCAAAAACACCTGTTCTGCATTTATATGACATTCAAGTCATTTGCAAATAACATAATAAATAATGAGCCCATGCTATACAGGGGTTCTGCACCCATTAAACAAGTCCAGCAAATTCAAGTTATTTTGAAACTGTGACAGAAAGAAAATAATACCATTTAACTAAAACTTTTGATATACATACATTGTGTCCCAGAAAAAACCTTACAATCTTTGTGTGCAATTTTCATGGGTTTAACGGGTAGTCAGAGAGTATGTAAAGATTGCATTTTATAGCCCATGAGTTAAACTTTTAGATACCGTTTATTTCATGTCAATCAGTAGTACACAACAAAAGTTATGTTTTATCAAACTTTTGGGTGGATTATTGTCTGGTCCAAGTTCATGATTACTGGCCATAAAGTAAGGGTGTTTCTGAATGGAATAAAAAATGGGCCACCTTGGAAAACTTATCATATCTGTCTTATTTTTACATCAAATTTGTTCATTTTTTCAGCATAGATAAAAGAGAGCATGTGCCTAGTAAATAAGTAAACATTGTTCCGGTTGAGTGAACAGATCAATGACAATACTCAAATTCATGGGCTATTAAATGCAACCTTTACATACTTTCTGACTATCCGTTAAACCCATGAAATTTGCACGCAAATATTGTAAGTTTTATTCTAGGACACAGTGTATATGCTCAACTGAAAATGATAGAGAACTATTCCATCTAAATTTTCAGCACTATTTTACTTTCAATTATACACAAATTAAAATATAAGTATGTTTTCATTGGCACATCACCATTGTATGACCTTTGACACTATACATTCCATGACCTTTGACTCTACACTCCTCATGACCTTTGACCTTACATCCCTCATTCTCACTTTTACACACACACACACATATTCACTCCCCCTCTCACACCAATAAATACAGCGTTTTTCTCAAATCAATCTTACTTCGTATATAATCTTTTCTACTCATTTTTCTCTCATACCAATAAATACAGCCATTTTGTAAATAAATCTTTCTTTTGCATAAACATTTTTTTCAATGTTTCATACACATTTTTAGACAAACCTAAATTTATATTTATATCCATACATCACCAATCAGTCCTCTCTATGCATGCGTTGCTTATGGATGTGGTCTATGGGATCAAAAGCTTTTCTCAAGTCTACAATATATGATTTATAGCTATACTATATATAATATCTTACAAGTGTTTCTAGAAGTTTTACATACAAATAGTACTGCAAATCCATATCTTGCAATATATTCATTCTCATTTTTTCAAAAACAAAATCCTATAAAGATTTTTCAAAACATTACTTTTCAATGAAGATTTCTTAAATTGTAGCTTTGCTACAACATAGTATTAAGAAAGATTAAATTGTACTGTTTTTAACTAGAAATAAGATCATAAATATATTTGTTTAAGGAAAAAAGTTTGTACATAAAATTTATATAAATATCAAAGAGAAATCTGAATATCTATGTTCAAGATGGAAATCATATGTTTTCTTTCTCCTTTAGTAATACTTTTATACCATTTTATTGTCCGAAAGTTAAACTTACACAATATTATTGTGTTTTATTCACTTTTTCTGGGTTAAGTTAACATATATCTACAGTTATTTATTTCAAATGATGGGCCACATCATAACTCAACCGCCGTTTGTCTGCCGGGTGGTTGGCTTTTGTTTATTCCAGTAGAACCGGCAGGCAACCCCTGGTTCAGTTTTAAACTGGTTCCTATCTTACTTGAAATTCAGTTTTGTCCCTTCAGAAATTGACCCAGCTTGCATAAAGTCGTCATCTCACAAGCCATCATGTGACTGCAAGAAAGTTGTCTGCAATAGCTGCTATTTGTTAGAAATGTGCATGACACATAGTCCAATGGCTCTCATTTTTGTATCAGTAGTGGCTCTTAAATGGTTCTTAAAGGAGCTTGGTCTGATTTTTCCAAATTTAGTTTTCAAAGTCATATGACCACTAAAGAGGTCTAAGTTTAAAATTTCAGCTGAATCAGTCAAACCGTTATCAAACTGATATTTCAGAGCCGCTTGTAGCTTACTTTGTAAAAGTAATTATGGTTCCACATGAATGTAATTTACAGGTTTATCTTGTTAAAATTTATCTTTATCTGTCTTTAAAATCTATTTTCCAAAACAACCGTCCAATTGTATCTTGAAAATTCACCTTTCTGCATAGAAATATTCAATAAATCAACAACTTGGTCTTTCTATCCTTACATATCACCTCATCAGACAGAGCTCCGGCTAACTACAGTGGAACCTCGTTAACACAAAATCACTGGCTAACTACAGTGGAACCTCGTTAACACAAAATCACTGGGACCAAAGTGCTTAGTTTGGGTTATCAGGATTTTGTGTTATCCAACTGATGTCACATAGGAAATCAGTACTTTGGACCCAACAAACATTTTGTGTTATCAAGGTTTTTGTGTTAACAGATTTTGTGTTAATGAGGTTCTCCTGCATCAAGCTACGTACCAAGAATTACCTCTGATTAAAGTAAATTTGGGCCAATTGAACAGGGTTTCGTATCAAGCAAGAGATAAGTGAACTCCCTCCGCACAACTTTGATTTTTAGATGCCTCAAAAAAGCTATACTATTTCTCAAAGTTGTTTTTCCTTTCAAATCGTGTCGTGTATGCCACCCTTCACGCACGCGTCAACAGCGTGAGCGTAAACAATCGAAATTGACAAATAATGCTCTTCAAATACGTGTGTAAATAAGTGCATCAGTACGCAGAAGGTCTTAACAACAAGCGTCCCGAAGAAAAACCCCGCGAATGAGAGAAAAACAATCTGAGAGAAACTATAGCTATGATAGACACTAGCAAGGCAAATATTGTCAACTTAAGCATCTCTGTTGGTTTTTTAGTTGCATTTATCATAAATCAGCAATGATAAGGCGCTGGAGCACAATTAGGCCACAACTTTGTGGGGCCGGCCATAACTAGGCCACAGCTTTGATTTTCCACGATGGCAAATGCAGGCTTGATTGTGCCTCAAGGCTATTGTTAAATTAGGTATTCAAACACGCCAAAGAGTTATTCATTGCGAATCAATAACAATGCATCCATGCGTCTGCGTATTTTTATCTCGCAAGGGTGGCTTTAGCCACCCGAGCGTGATAAAAATACGCAGACGCATCGGATGCAGAGTTGTTGATTCGCGATGAAGAACTCTTTGGCGTGTTTGAATACCTTTCAACAACGAAAATCTTCCTGGAAACGTATGAATTAAATTCTAAATGTTTTCAATTTATGAGATAGGCCTAACTTATCTTCATAAAAACATTTAGCATTTCTGAAGCAAAGTGCTAATTTGTGAATGTTTGCTGCTTTAACTATATCATTTTTCCCAAGCACCGGGATTTTGCATGTATAGGCCTAAGTACCCGACGCGCGATGATCAGTGTGACGACTTTTGTGTACTGCATAAACGCTCTTCAGTAAACGCCATGCCTTGCGTGATATGCTAATTTGAATATCAACTGTGGATTCATCACGAATCAACAACGGTACGCGCCTGTATAAAGATACAGTGAGTTGTTGAATATTTATTACATATTGTGAAATTATCTAGGGTGCATAATCAAGTCTACGGCGGCCATCTTGGAAAATCAAAGCTGTGGCCTAGTTGCGGCCTGCTGCACAAAGTTGTGGCCTTATTGCATGCTGCAGCGCCTAATAATTTGTCACAACGTCTCAGTCAAATCCCAGAGTCAAATAAACAGAACTGAAAGGGAAGAACTGCCATACATTGAGTTCCTATGGATGGTATTTGTTTATAATTCATACACTCCGGGTGTCACCTAGCCAATCAGAACGCAAGAATTTAAAGTACCAGATGGATTGAAAATTCACAATGCACTGCACTTGTTGCATTCTAGTTGCAGTGGCGTAGCCAGGTTTTTGAAAGTGGAGGGGCCACAATATGAAAACGCACCGACAGAATTGGATTGACCATCATGAGCGGAGCGAATTAAGTGATCGGAGCGAATAATGGGTGGGGTCCAGGGGCCCGCCTTAAGGGCACCTGGTGGAAGCTCCGGGTTTTTAGCTATTTGACACACTGCAGTAATTAGGCTAATCGCAACATTTATGAATTTATGTAGTTATAATGGTGTCAAAATGCTGTGAAAATCGTCTATATGAGGTCATTTTTGCAGGAACCGACAGGCCTCCTGGCCTGCAGCTCAAGTTTACCGACGGGCGCTTTTTTAACCGACAGACGGTCAGTAAGGGGGGGGGGGGGCATGCCCCCCCCCCCTCTAGCTACGCCACTGAGTTTAGAGAAGACTTTGATGGTCATATAAAGGCCTTATTTCTTTTCAAAAGATGTAATATTATTTTTCTATCATGTATGAATTATATTACTAAATTTGCATTCAATTATAATCAATGCACTTGCGGTAAATAATAATTTCTGTCCAATTAAGTGCACTCGGTCCTGTGGGCCTCGTGAATTGGATGCATCAAAATGGACCGTGCGTACATTGATTTTGTTTCATTTCACTCTTGACATGAGATGCGCATTCATTAAACTATAAATAAAATCACTTACAAAGTGTTATTGGGCAGTTAACCATTCTATTTGCTGTTGAACAGTTTACCCTACTTTATGACCATCTTGACAGGGGAATCAGACAGATACTTTATAAAATAGCACCAGTCTTTTTGTAAACAAGTTTTTTTTCTTCTGAAATTTGTCCTAAAGTTGAAACATTTTACAAAAAAGCTGCTATATATCAGTCCCAATATCAGTACTTCACCGAAGGCAGCTATGCTGCTTGTTGAGCACAATTCGGGCAGATGATATCTTCCACATCCATAACGAAGCACTCATTGACTAGCGAGACGTTACAGCGTTTGCACCGGAAGCAGTCATTATGCCAGTTGCGTTCTTCAAAGCACACAAACTTGGTACCTCCTTGACCTGCAATGATACAAAGAGATTTGTTTATTTTTGTGAATTTTCCAAACCAATTCAGAAACAGAAAAATAAAAACTAAATATATTTATATTTCAATCAAAGTTTCTGGCAAAATACCAGAATATGTACAATTTGTACATAACATGCAAAGCGGTCATGGTGAATCTGTGTGTGTAAAGTTGTTAAATTTGTAAGTGTTATCATTTAGCCAGCTAAATCAAGATGGATGAAAATGTTAAAATATGACGCAAATATTTCTAAACCAAGTCAAGTTATAATGAGAAAAGTTGATAGTATAATACATTTGACCTTTATGTTGAAAATGATATGGTCTTTAGACTTCATTGTTAGCTATGTAATTGACTTTTAACACTGCAAAATGTAGGATGTACTTCACAAAATAATATCGCCCAACCCTAAGTGTTTTGAACTCAGGCCTGAACAAACCACTGTTGGTAGTTCCTAAAAATAAGTGTGAAAAACAATAAAAATCACCATGGGTTGGTCCAATTTTTTGGATGAATATTTTTTCTAAAATATTTTCTTGGCATCCAATCACAAACAATGCACATATTCCATGATTTGACCAACTTTTAATAATTTTACTTTTTATTCCACCCTCAGACGTACTGGAAGCACTGAACAAATATGGCGGAATTAGCAGACAGCATTCCAGGATGGGCTCCCGCGAAATCAAGCCGATAAACCCCTTTAAAATTGCATCTTATCTGATCAGATGTATCATATTCTAGTAGAAAAATAAGGTGAGAAGTGGAGCTATTCAATAATTTGGCTAAAAAATGACGATTTTCGCCCTTACTTTTACATGTAAAAGAATAGGCAGGCTATTTTGTGCCGTAAACCCTGTATGTTGTTTATGTAAATTATGGCAAACTTGCTCATTGTTATTATGCAATTCTATTTGGATAATCACGAAAATAAAAACCCTAGAAATGTTTGCTAGAGCCAAAAATTGAGATAAATATTGCAGGATGAAAGTGGATCTTCATCTCGTATAAATACAGGTGTCATTTAACTGTTCTATTTTACCAATAAATACTGAATAAAAGTATCCATATATGCGCAGCCCCACTTGGACTTGGTTGGATGATATCTCGGAGGGTGGTTACTTAGTACAAAAGGGGTTATGGGGACGTGCCGCAAATTTGGGTAGCAAAATCAGGCTCTCTGGTATTTCAATCGGTCCTTTTTCTTCACAAAATGTGGTATTTTGATGGGAGCCTCTTCTCAAATTTTTCTAGAATTTGCGCCATTTGGCCCCAATTTTGACAACTCTTCTCAAGACCTTGCCAATATAGTGCATTTATATAGAGTGTTTTTTGTGACTCAAAATTAGGAAGATTTGCTATGTGGAGGGGTTCCTTTTTGCTTTTGAAAATTGGTATTTTAATGGGAGGCTT
Source organism: Ophiothrix spiculata (assembly GCA_000969725.1). Classification (NCBI taxonomy): domain Eukaryota; kingdom Metazoa; phylum Echinodermata; class Ophiuroidea; order Amphilepidida; family Ophiotrichidae; genus Ophiothrix; species Ophiothrix spiculata. The sequence goes on along the minus strand of JXSR01S059113.1, from coordinate 42,453 downwards.
TTTACTTTCCCAGAGGCACAAGCATCACTATTTTTTAACACATCTTCTTACCAACAATTGGTTTCGTGCACGAGAAGCACTTTCGTGCAAATTTCTCTCCGAAACAATCAGCACAGAATCGCTGATCCTCTCGTACCGTGAAGCGTTTGTTAAATAGCGACGCACCGCAGCCATTACAACAGAAGCATTCCTTATGCCAGGGTTCTTTCTTGTAAGATAGTCCACCAGATGAAATAAGCTGTATGAAATGAGACAAAATGTATAGCAATTTACAAGATGGGTTTTTGGTGTGAGCGAGCATAGAAATTCATGAGATATCTGCAAATTCCTGGCAGATCACAAATAATTATGCTTGCAACCATTCGTTTCAATGAAAATAAGGTTTTAAGCGTTTTTTCTCCAGAAAAACATTCTAGGTAGGCAATTTCAAGCAGACAATCTTATAGGTATTTTTATGTCTGTCCTGGCTTAACAGTATTTAAGAATAGCAGACTACATATTAAATTGCATTTTCACAACATATTGATGCTTAAATTTGGTCAGAAAAACTGAAGACTTTTTTTACACTTGCTTAGGGTGTCCTCTTTTGGGCTACTTGTGTATACAATTATGTCAACATTTAGTACATTTCAAAATCTGAAATCTATGTTTGCGACAAACAACAGAATCCTACAATCATGGAAAATTTGTGTTGGGACACAATAAAAGTATATTACAGGATATTTTCCTACTTTGGGCTAAATTTGAACATTGATTATCTCAGAAAGTTGTTAACAAAATCATATTCTTGACCCCCCCCCAAAAAAAAAAAAAAAATTGAGAGGTCAACAAAGAATTTAATAACACAGTATCTATCAACTTTAATAAGGTTGATGAGGGGGACAAATTTCAACATGACCATTGAAGTGTCCTAACACTAATTTCCATGATTGTCAAGTTTTTATTTTTGATTCTCGCTGAAAATTGCAAGAAAATTGCATCAGATAACAAAAGATGACATCTTCCTTTGGAACAAATCTCTCTATACCCATCTTTTTGTTGCCCAACCTCAATCCTGTGATCTATGCTTCCCATCATACCTTTGAACATCCTGTACATTTTGTTCCAAACGTTTCTTCATAACACCCAGTACAATAAATGGCGTCTTCTTTCGGAACAAAGCTTTCTGTACCAATCTTTTTATTGCACACTTTGCAACAGAAACATTTCTCATGCCATTCTTTACCACCATAACCAAGACGTGTCATACCTGGAAAAAGAAAAATAAGTTGAAAATTTAAAAATTTAATAACAACAATAAGATCCGAGTTCCTGCAAATTTCTTCCCAAGGGACAGTGTGCGGGTACTCACAAAAAGTGCTGTCCAGGTTATCTAACTGAGGGTCTTGTGGAACTGATTTTTGGTCAAAACTAAGGTCTATGGAAATGTTTTTTTCTGAATTGAGGTCTCATGAACTGCTTTTTTCAAATAAAATGACTATTGGAGCTGAAAATCGCTAAAAATTAGGTTGAAAACTTGATAAAACACAGTTTTGAGACATTTTCTTTGAAAATGTGGTCTTTGAAACTGAAGTAATCTTGAAATGGGCACTTTGGGGAGCAGAAGAAGGGACTTAAAAAGGGGGTCTTGAGGGCAGTACATAGCTGTACCTTTAATCAATGTGACATTATGCCACTTCTCATTGATTATCTTATGTTACACAATTTAAAGACTTAAATGTTATTAAGGCAGATTTACACACAATTCTCTTATCCGAATTTTTCACTTATCCGGCCATTGTTTGGTCCAATCATGTCCGGATAAAAGAGGTTGCACTGTTCACAGTTCATAAGCATTTTGATATATGCTAATTTCAAACCTTTCCATCTGAATTCCCTTATATTATTGTAATACTGCCCTCATTTGATGTAATGTGTGACCAATCTTGGTATTGGGACTTGCAAACCGATAGATGTCAGTAAACAGCTACACATCATAGTTAAAATGAATTCTCTAACAATATTGGAATATTTCTCAACAAATCAGTTCACTCACTTTTTGTTAAAGGTAGGAGACAAGAGTGATAAAAAATCTTACATTTTTTTTTAAATTATAGCATTACTAACATAATACAAAGTTGAACTGAGTTTGGTTTTCATTACTTAAACTATGTTATGTTGATATGATGTAAAGCACCATCATTCACATAAAAGTACATATATAGTAACTAATGCAGTCTAAAAAATACTCTTTCTATATTTGAATGAAGGGTCATCACCTATATAAGGGCTCTGTCACACATCACAAAAACGTACGAATAATGAACTAATAACGTACAGTGGTTTGGTCATTGAATCATCGATTACCAAACCAGTGTATGTCATTAGTATGTTATTCGCACAGAACGGTGATGTATGACATGGCCTTAAAGCAATTGTAAAGTTTCATTCATTTACCAATACTTTTGAGCCAAATTAATGCTACAGCCAAAAATCTGTCTAATAGTGACCCATTGAAACCTAGGATATTTAATTGTGTTATATATTTTGACCATCTCTTCAACAACACATAATATTGCAGTGAAAACTTACAGGGTTTATGAGAAAAACATCCATGTATTATTAAAATGTCCAATTTGATTTTGAGTGAAAGTGATCGGATGCACACCTTTAATATGGACAAATAAATTTACAAGGGCTATGCAGAAAACACATGTTTACCTCACGCTTTATTAGGCTTGGGTGACTTCCATCAATTATTTTCTATCCCAATTCTCAAAACGACTTGTTTAAATTTCATCGCATGGACACTTTGCTAAGTCATATTTAGAAAGACACCCAATGACTTTTGCAAAATTTTGATACAATATAGGGGAAGCTCTTTGTGGCAGATACATTTCAATAAACCATCCTGCCTTCTTCTCAAGATGCACAATAATTATAGGCTTTGAGTCGGCCCAAGTTCGTGTGAGTTTTGTTGAGCTTAGGCCAATCATTGATAATATGCTTAGAATTCGACGGTAGTCCCAGGTTCTAGAACCAAGTTTGCTGTACAGTTCCTGAAGGCCTTGACGCCTAGAGATTCTTGAGTCAGGTTTAGCAAGCCACTATTACTAACTAAGTTTACTGTAATACTGAGGAACTTACCAGGTTTAAGAACTTTTCTACAAACTTGACATTTTTTAGCCAGTTTTGTTTCATATCACTTTAGAACAAAGTTTGCAGTACAGTTCCTGAAGGCCTTGACGCCTAGAGATTCTTGAGTCAGGTTTAGCAAGCCACTACTACAAACCAAGTTTACTGTAATACTGAGGTACTTACCAGGTTTAACTTAGGACTTCATTACAAACATCACATTAGTTAGCCAGTCTTGTTTCATAGCACTTCGAACCAAAGCGTTTGCCATCCCCATTCCCGAAGGCCTTGTCGGCTAGCAATTCTTCAGACAGGTTTATTGAGCCACTACTACTAACCAGGTTTACCGAGGTACTTACCAGGTTTACGGACTTCATTACAAACTTGACATTTGTTAGCCAGTCTGGTTTCATAGCACTTACAACAACAAAGTTTGCCATCCCAGTTACCGAAAGCCTTGTCGGCTAGAGATTCTTAAGACAGGTTTAGTGAGCCACTACTACTAACCAGGTTTACCGAGGTACTTACCAGGTTTACCGAGGTACTTACCAGGTTAACCAAGGTACTTACCAGAGATTCTTCAGACAGGTTTTGTGAGCCACTACTACTAACCAGGTTTACCGAGGTACTCTTACCAGGTCAACCAAGGTACTTACCAGGTTCTTACCAGAGATTCT
>JXSR01S059102.1:86688-111296 GCA_000969725.1 Ophiothrix spiculata | reverse complement strand
GCTCATTTGTATGGCCTATGAGAAGTGATTGCAAAATTCCGATAGAAAAAACCCTTTTCAACATGAAATTGCTTACAGAAATATAATTTATGGGTAATTAAGAATTATTTAGGTCGAGTTTATTGCAAATTTGGATTTTTACACTTGGATTTAGAAAGTAAGGCCCATATTCCAGAAAAGTGTTTAGTTTGTTTTGATTTCTCGTCAACAGCACGGCTCATTGAACTTTCGACTTGAAACCTGCAATGGTGCGCATCATTCCTGGACAGTTGGGTGTCCAGTTAAAACTGTGGTTTTGCTAAACACCTTTCTGGAATACAAGCCATATACCCTGGACGCATAACCTTGCGGCGAGGTTACGATTTGTTTACGACATCATACCAGGTAGATATCAGCAGACACCAATCGGACACCGCCACTGTCCGACTGGACACTGGCTGGTATCCGACCGGTGTCTGTGAGCCATAGAGATACCGGAAGCAGGCCGCAAGAATTAAATTCTGAGTTAAAACCTTGCGGCTTGTACATGATGTCTTCAGTTATGGTCTAATAACCTCAGGAGACCGACCGAAGACCGACGGGAGACCGACCGGGCATTGTTAGAGTTTGCAAGCATTCACCGATGTCATACCAATGTCATTTCAGCTTTGCGGCTTCCTTCGGCTTACCAGACTCCGGTCAGTGACTGGTGGTTATGTGACTAGGGTGTTAGGCCGAATGGTTATCTTATAGATGGGACATTTGCAACAAACCGTAAAGTTCTTTAGATCATGATTTACTACTAACATAACATAACTATTGTGTGGAAGTTTACTGGCAAACAAGGAAGCTTAAGATTTTATATATTATATTTCATGATTACAGGAAAACAAAGTCCACGCAAAGGAAGCGGTGAGTCCCGTGGTTATTCTGGATTGGAGTGTAATATTCTTCCTATTTACGCACCATATTTCAAAACTAAAATGGTATTTTGTTCTGTTGTACTAAATCAATCTTATTATCTGGTTATTGGTAAAAAGGTTTTGTTTTTGGAGTGAAATTCTCTTCTCTTATGCACCATATTTCAGAACCAAAATTGTATATTTTACTAAAATTTTGTGGATTATGGAAATGCGTTTTGTTTTGTTCATATAATTATTGGTTCGTTTGAATATTTGCATTTGTTCCCATGTTGGTGGTTTGAGGTTTTCATTTTTTTGATGCAATCTAAACTGTTAGTGCCATGTTGATTTTTCCACTTGTATCTTTTGAAAGAATGTGGATGATATAGCTTAATTTTGTAATTTTGTTTCTATGGGTTAGAGTAAAGATCTGCTTTTTTCATGCACTAATTTCTCATTTGATTTGAATACATAAATGTGGAAAAGGTGAAGGTAAAGGGGTTGCTGTATAATATTTGGTTCATATGTTTTGTTTATTTTTGATTTTACATCTGATTGCTTTGATTTGAAAATTACCCTGCATAACCATATGGTATTTTTATGTTGTGGAATTTGTATTTTGATATGTTGGTTGTTGGTGATGTCACTACTACTAGGTAAAGAGTTTTTGGCCCCAAATTATACAGGAGTGTGTTTGATCAATTAGTAAATTTTAAATTAACTACCAATCATGCATGCTCTAAGAGCTTGTTTGACATAAAATGCTCCAGGAGCATGTTTATAGTCTTCAAACATGCTCCTGGAGCAATTTGTAATTGAATTGGCAATAATTTGTGAGTCAAACATGCTCTTGTACTTTATGGTGTAGTAGGAAAATGGGGCGGCCTGTACTGCTAAGATCCAGAGTAACCATCTCACTTTTGAAGCGATTGGGCCAGACTCCACAGTTGTCTATATTTGTGATTGCCAACCTCCTTCCTCACGAATCTGTTACCTTCACAGCATTAAAGAATGCCGGTACTCATTTGACACCTGGTAAAACACCCATTTTCTATGTATTTCTTTATTTTTTTTTGAGAGAGTTAAAGTCTCATCAGTACTTGTCAAAGCGCCAAATTTGGCATGTGCAGCGCTAGTTGACAACCCCTGAGCTAGACATACCGTATTTTGTGTGGTTCAATCCAATAGTTTTAAATGTGTAGGTTAACTCAGGTAGGATTTATACCTCCAACACAGACAGGAACAGACAAATTTCCTTTCAACACCTACTGCACTACACACCATTCTTCCTAAGAGCTAGAATAATTTAGAATATATATATTTGTCAAAGTTGCAAGTCGAAAGGTACACAGTAGTCATTTGTTTCAAGATTTTATATATTGAAACAGTAATTAGATGGGCATCTCATGAGAGGATTGAGAACAGAATTTCTATGCATATAATATGCATGCATATAATATGCAAAGTTTTGTTGTCTCAGGGTTTCAACATCTTTAAAGTAGGTTTTTGGTTTTTAATGACTTGTTCTCTTAAATGCACTGTTTAAAAGAAACAATATGCACATCTTATATCTTCACGTTTGAATGAGTGCCACCAATTGTGGCCTTGTGTTAAAAGACAATCTGTTTTATCAGTTTTTGCAACAGCTCAATTTCCTTACTTCTTCATCAAAGAAAACTGCACTATAGCTTTTGTTGGTATCCAATTGGGTCTCCAAGTGGATACAGTACTGTTAATATTTTTTGCATCCCATTTCGAAGTTTGTCGGTATATTATATTATTCTGTCCCATCCAACGGTTCACAGAATATGGTCTCTCTGATTTCCTATAGGAAAAAGGTACATCTCAAAGGGTTCAAAATAGCATCAGAATTATTCAATTTCTGTTTGGAAAGGTCAGCCATCTTAAATAGTGAATGAGGGGCTATATTTATACATTTAAGGAACATACAAGTGTCACATTTAGGAAAAGTACATCACATACCTCGTAACTCTGCCTAGAATCAACATAAAGTTACCTGATTCAATAATATTGAATGCTTTTAAGTTAAAGGGGCAATTCATGATCCACTTTTCACGCTCAAGGTCACCCCTATGCAAATTGAGTTTTTTAGCTAATACGAATGCTTGAGTGATATATGTTATAATCCCCAAACCATTCTCTCAAAAGTTCTTGCATTTTTTAGAAAAGTGATAAAAGGCGTCATTTTCTAATTATTGCCAGGGCCCGACATTAATTATAACACAGTAGCCTATGGGGATTTTTAAAATGTCGAAAACGAGTGGTCGGAATCAAGGGAAATTTTCAGAATACATTTGTGTTGTACTCTTCTTTAGAAAATAGGTGAGGCTTTTTTCACATAAAAATCATGAATTGCACCTTTAAATAAATTTTGTATACAGCTCTATAGCATGTACCAAGAGTGTAAATAATTTTTGTTGACTATTCAGATCTGTGAAGTTCAAGTAAATGCATAATTCGAACTTCAGAAATGAGATAAAAATAACCAGCTTTGTAAGAGGTATAAAACCAAGAATATAGGTGAAATCATACTCGGCCTCCAAACAAAATTTTTCCTACCAAACATTTGGTCGTCACATCACCAAATATTTGCCATCGAACTTAAAGAATGAACGGGTAGCAAACATTTGGTCCAATGGCAAAAAAGAAAACTACAAAAATTAAGTGGAAATAATCTACTTTAACTTTAAATAAAGGTGGGCTATAATTAGTAAGAACTGCTAGAGATGTGAAATAATAATTTAAAAAAAATGCATCAGCACTCACGTTTTTTTGGTCGAATAATTTCAGAGAAACCCTTCCCCGTCCGCGAATGAGAAGGGTTTCTCTGAAATTATTCAACCAAAAAGTGTGAGTGCTGATGCATTTTTTAAAAATTATTATTTCATATCTTCAACCAGCACGTATAAATGTCTTCATTCGTGCTAGAGATGTGTTTTTTGTGCTAGTTTTTAAAATTGACTTCAGTTTATTTTGGTTGTACAAAAATGAATTTTGTAGATAACACTTACTTGCAAGGTATACACACACTTGGAAATCATTAATTTTGATTTATCAATCTATATGTAGAAATTTGATTATTAATCTATACTTGGAAATTTTCACAAGTTCAAAAATTCTAAACTTGTTTCAATGATCCTCTAGGTCCTTGAAAATCTTGGGGACCAAATCCTATTGGACAGGGTGGCCTCTCAGTCAGGGTAAATTTTGGCCACAGGAGGGCACGGCAATTTTGGAAAGGGCATTTCTAAAATTTTATCAAAATTCGCAAGAATTTGAAGGGCATCATGGCAACTCAGTAAATTTTAAAAGGGTATAGCGGTTATTTTTCAAAACAGGAAAGGCATATTTTGCTCAAGGAGAGACATAAACTCGGAATAGACTAATAGAATGGACAAAATTTCATCAGATATTTATTTCAGTACTATGACATTAAATGAAATATTATTCATTTATTTCAACTGCATGATAGTTTGTATTATGTACAAACATTGAATTGGAGAATGAAAATGGCACTCAAGGCAGCAGGCTATAAGGGCACAGCAGTGACTGCCTTTGATTTTGTGGTGTATTAGGGAACATCACGGCAACAGCATGGGCAATCGACGGCAATTGCCTTCGATGACTTTGATTAAAATTTACTTTGCTCTCAGGGGTAGACGTAATTGGGGTTATGATAAAGCCCTGATTTTTATGTGTAACAAAATGTCAAATTCCACATTTTTTCGAATCATTTTTAAAGAACTGTCTATAATTTGAGTCTTAAACTAGGATGCAACTTGCAAGAGTTCCTTGGTTAAAAATGCTGAGAAAATGCCCATTTTTACCCTTCTATTTCTGAGCAGATGTTTGTATCTAGAAAAAAGCCTGATGCTTAGTAGGGATAAGGAAAGAAAAAGGTATTTGCACTTATTCATTTGTGAAAGGGTATAAAAAATCCTGAAATCTTTCAAGGAAATGCAAGGATGTAGTTCAGCTAGTCCAGTGCCTCTATTTGTTGCTTCGATATAGCACATAGGATGTGATTGGCTTATATGGCTTACGGGCTGTAATTAAAGGATGCTTCTCTGTCACAATAAATAACATATCAAAAGGAAATTATGTGAAAATATACTGCTGATATCGCTATTTCAATAAGATAGTATCTTAAAGGCAGATATCGTTTAGGGTCACTTCGGGTCGGTGTACAGTTTTAAGATTGCTTAAGGGAGGGGTGTGTTTTGGGTAGAAAGTCAACGTGACAGGCTGCCAATTAGGGATACTTTAGATGGATTTAATCTTAGGCCAAAAAAAAAATTGTTTGTTTGTCCTCGCCCGACAGACCGTCAAAATTTGGCCCGACCGTGTGTTTTATAAAGTTTATATTTTATTTTCCAACTCTTATTTGAGGATGTTTCATGCAAAAAGATATAAAAATTCACAGAGAAAATCTTCAAATCATAAAAATATGATATGAATTAACATGAACTGTATTTTCCAATGTAGAAGACATTCTAAGAATCAGCAGTATATTGTTCTCGTAAGTTAAGTTTAGTTCTTGTTCATTTCTTCAATTCTTTAAGGTGAGTTTCATGTACATTTATTACAAAAAAGAAAAAAACGACCTACCGACCCGACCTTTTCAGAGGCCGTTATGGACAAACAAACAATTTTTTTTTTGGCCTTAGTTTGGGGATGGAAATGACTTGGACTTTCTGTTGGTCAAATTTCTTTGGCTTGATGGTTATCAGTACACATTGAGAAGTTATTTGAGCCATAGTGTGATTGCTTATGCTTAAAACTTAAGCACGTGCATGTATTTCTGGTCACATTTGTGTATCATAATAGCTATCAAATCTGCTGGTTATCTGACCGAAATCTTGCCAAGTCTTGTTGTCAGATCGGTGAAAATGCTAAAATTTAAAATCCAAATTCTTCTTAGACTAGAGCTCATGTGTCGTAAAGTGTGACTCGGGTAACAATAAGTGTGTCAAATGTGGACATTTGTTTGGAATTTTAGAGCTTCTAGGTTTTGAGCAAAAGCTCATATTTAGTATCAAATTTATGTACTGAGATAGTTATTAAAATATCTGGTGATAATCTGACTTGAGTTCTGCTAAATCACAATGTTAGAAAATGCAATAAATTTTACATTTTTTCCCAACCAGGGTTTTCCCCAACCAGGGGCTTATATGAGCAAAAAAAAAATGCTGTCTGAGCAACATCATACCATCTGGGATTAGTAGTTAAAAATTTGAATCTAGATTGAACCGCCACTTTTTTTTTATCATAGATGAAACCACCCTCTGATGAGAAGAAGTTAGATCTGGAAGAATCACCAAGACTAAGCAATTTCAGGAATGTTTTGACCCAAATGCAAAAAGGCGCTGATTGTGAGGCTCAAACTTTGAGCCCCTTGAATTCTGATTTCTGTGCTCTTATTAGTAGGGATATCAACGAGAAAATTAAAGTTCCTATTCAATTTGTTTTCATGACACATTCGAATTACACTCTGTTTCCAAAGTAAAATGACACCAAGATCACATTTGTGGGTCAAGCGGTTCCGGAGCTATTAAATATTTTGTCCGAAAAATTTGGCGCTATTTGAGTTACAAATAGGGGTAAATTAAAGAAAATGTCAATATAAGGAATTTACGGGCGTGTAAAAATGACCAACAAACTAAGAAACTGATTTGTTTTCAATATTTTTCTTCTACAAGTGCCTGACAGTAGCTAAGCGTCCAAAAAAATCCCATGTCTCACTTCTTATTGAAAATATCTGCCCAAATTTGTGGTCATTTGTTCAATTTCAACAAATGGACCCATTTGACAAGCTGTTACAGATATACAACAAGAGTAGGGTGAATAAACAAACTGGGCACAGCCACGATGTTAAACCAGTAAGGTACGGGGGAAAATGACAACTACAGTAACTATACTTACTCCCGTAACCTTTAAAAGTACTTATATCTACAATATTGGAATGATTTTTACTGGATTAATGACATGAAAGAGCGGTGCATGTGAGTAACAGTCTGATATTAAACCAAATTCACAATTATTTTGACTTATACCATCCAAAAAGACAAAAGAAAACTTTGGCATGTTTTGCAATGTCCAGCCAGTTTTGTGCCGGGAGTTTCCAGGTATACAGCTCCAAGGATTATTCCCATTGCTGGCGGGGATTTATAAAAAGAGTGTGGTAGCGTGGGGTTTGGAGGACATTTCCCGATTTCGCGAGGTGATTCATTCGTTGTTGAAAGTCAAAAAATATACCATTTTGATCACGAATATCTATCAGTTGTAATGATGTAAGACACTTTTTCGGAGACATCCTGTGTCATCCAAGGATTGCAAAAGTATTGGGAGATCTCCGACCAGGGCGGTGGTCTGGGGTTTTGATCGACTGCTGTGAAGTACAAGAGGTTGTTTCCAAAAAGTGTCCTTTATAAATGAAACAATGGATCTATCTCCTTTAAAATAGTTGTTTACTTTTTGCCTAAAAGTGAGTGAATCACATTTCGAAATGCATTTTTGTTCAACACGCTATACCGCAAAACAGGGCTTAATTTGAGTTTGCACGGCGACCTCTGGTCCATTTTCACACGGAGCTGGTCATTTATGAAATTATACTAATATTCAATCAACTGTAATATACTTGTTTTATGATGAAAACTAAAAAGAACCCCCTCAATATTAAAGAAACTCCATTTTTTTCAATAGGTACATTTTTAATAATTCTAAACATTATTGAACCCATCATTGAGGAGTCTAAAGTTAAGGTACTTGAACATAAATTTAAACCCAGCACTGATTTTTCTACACTAATTGACATCCCTATTGTTAGTACCCAGTTATCCTCTCTCACATGTTTAGTGACCGACGATCAGTTTGGGTAAGTTAAAAATTACTGTGAGAAGTTACCTGGGAAGTAAAGACTGCTCAAAGCAGTGGCGTAGCCAGATTTTTTGGTTGGGGGGGGGGGCAAAGACATTTCATCCCGATTTCCCCCGGCGTGTGCACATTTCTTCCCAATTTTCTGGCAAAAAATTCCCATTTTCATTCACTCAAAATTAATAAGTTGGACACGGTTTTCTGCTTTTCCCCATGTTTCCTGTCTGGCAGTCTTGCAGCTGGTTTCTCATTTTTCTTGTCCTTCTCGATTTTTCCTGCTTACTGTCCCGATTTCCCCCTCTATTTTTTTGTCAAGGTGGCACTCTGCACCCCCCCCATGCTGGCTATGCCACTGGCTCAAAGTAACTGTTTGGTCATGTTCCCCAAACCAATGCGGGCTCCATAAATCTCGACATTTTATATTGATAGTTATCAAGGGGCAATTGCTGTTGAGGTGATGAAATGTTGCATTTGAAATCTAGATTGAAAAATAAAACAAAAATCAGAGCAGAAGATAAATCAAGTGGTCTAATTTTAAAGATAAGCAACTTCACACACAGGGGGATCATGATTGAACCATATTTCATGGATTTAGTATATAATCTCGGCAAGTAGAACCAGGGAAAGTTAACTTTCAGGTAGCAGTATAATAATTAGCATTGCTTTAATGATTCTCTTATATGGTTTCACTGTGTCTCACCATCTGGTCAGTTAAAGGGGCTGGCCTAGATTCTTCCCACTAATTTTTTACCTACATATTTTTACATGACTCAAATAGAACATGTTTATAGTAATATAACCTACAAGTAGTTTTCCATGATTTTGAGAAATATTGGAGAAAATTGTAATTTTGTATTTCTCGAAACATTACAACGTGCCACATCTTGCTGAATATTCAAATGAATTTATTTTAATGTTTTTCCATGTGCTAGCAATAACATTAGTCAAAAATAATAATCAAAATCATGAATAATTCAAGTATAAAAATAGTAATACGCAGTGACTTGGTCTTAGTCAATTCTAATCAATCATTACTAGTCTCTTACACAATACAAAACCACCAGTTCACAATGTTGTAGAATATACAAGGGATATGCTATGGATCTTGTTACAGAGTCTGATTGCTTGTTGCATACTTAAAGGTTTATAGACCATAGGGTATGTGCACCTTGGGAGAGGAAGGGGATCACTTTCATTTATGAAGGTATGAGTATGTTCTGCCTTCAAGACTCCATTTCAATCCTCCTCTTCCACTCCTCAAGATGCATGTTTCAAGATTGCTTCAATTCTTAAGACCCAATTTTCAAAGAGAATTGTCCTAAATGTGCTGTCAAGCTAATTTTGGTTAATTTCTAGCTCTAATAATCCTATTTTTATGTTTAAAAATTAGTTCATAAGATCTCAATTCTGGGAAAAAAGGTTCCCTAGACCCTTAGGTTTTGACCAAAAATCAATTCCGTAAGAACTGATGTAAAACCTGTGTGGCACATACACAACCAAAATACATGCTTTCATGTACCCCTCCATGTGATACACCTTACAAAGGAAGTCTTGTTAAACCTAATTATTTTGAATTGTAGGCCTAATAGACTCTAGGTACCTTTGAACTTCCAAGTTAATGTTAATGACTACACATGTTGTTAGTTTTTGTTCCAGTTTGGTGTTTGATCAGGAAATGTAAGGTTGTTTTGATTGAGAAACAGGACGGATGTCGTCATGTTGTGATTCTCTGCTGGCCTATTGTGGTATTGGGTCTAGTCTATGATCTGATTGGATTTGCACTTTATGCACATATACTTTATAACCCAGATTTCTTTTCTCTCTATCTTTTTTGGTTAAATGTATTTTTTTCTATTTTTTCAGTGTTTTTATAAGATTGCTGTGATGCAGATCACATAGATTTTGTGATATTCGATATTAATGTGGATCTAGTCATCCCTTGTAAAATTAAATGAAAAGTGTACAAGCCACTGAGAACAGGGAGGGCATGCAGTTTTTTCTGCTGAGTATCAGTTTGGCAGAACTCACAATTCAGATACGATCTGAATTGGATACCTACGTATCAAAAATCTATCAAAATTCTGATACCCGTATCAGATTTAGGATACGCCTATCTGTGATGCAGGTAACAAATCGATAGTGTAAGCTGGCAAGTACGTGTAGACAATCTTTCTTGCATCTACGATAAATGTACTTGTGAAAATATCATTTCCATCTATGCAAAGTCTATTGAACAGCTTCGAAACATGTCCTGACCACAGAAAGCAATTTAATTTGGCGAAAACTTTGCTAGAATTAGATGGCAAATGATGATAATGTTACTGACTTCTGTACATACCGCTATCATGGTGTACGGCGAAGCATAATATATATACTGTAAACGCCAATATTCCGCGCTCAGTAATTTTCGCACTCAGCCAATTTCGCTTGTTTTTATTTTCGCGCATATGAACATTGTCCGTGTATAGAATTCCTTTTGCAACAAATCCACATTAATTTTCGCGGTACATTTATTTTCGCGCGAAAAGCGCAAAAATAAATGTAGCGCGAAAAATACCACTTATACAGTTTACATTTTCCTGTTCATTGCATTGATTGCCGTGCACATGAAATGATGACGAAGGTGAAGCCTCGCTTTGGCCATACTAATTCAAGGATCATCTAGGTCTCTTTATGAGTGGTGAATAGGGAATTCCCATCGCAAATTGTTTTCATGTATGACGTATTTCGCCCCGTTGCAGCTGTGTTAACTTTTTTATCCCCTGAGTAGGGTACTAACACCACCTCCAAGTCTTAGCTGGTTGTCAAAACGGTGGTTTTGGTCGAAACCAGACTCTTGTCTCAATCACTCGCTGGTTGATTTGTGAAATGTCTACCACCCATCTTTACTTTTCAGTTTTCATCTGTTTTTAAATTGATTTTTAATGAATTTGATAATTTGTGTCTTTCAAAGCTGGGTTCACAGTTGTGTTTTGCTTTGTTCTATATATATATGGCAAACAATGATTTGATGAATTGATTTCAATGTTATACTTTGATCAACACCAAACAGGCGGGCCTCTTCACATCTGCATTGATACAGATAAGCGTGTGCGTAGCTGAACACAGCACAACTGCAAAATACGCAGCGCGCACTGTACCTGCGACTCGCGCATCAGTATCTAAGGCGCGCGTTTAGGTGGGTTTATGTTTACTTGCGGATGAAGAAAAGCCTCATAATTCCCGCCTATTTAGTGTTGATCAAAGTATAGCAACATACCACTGTACTCAAAATGACAATTACATCTCTGTAGCGGCAAGGTAATGATTGTGTACATCATAAAAGATGTCATCAGAATGTTGGAACATTCTGAAATCAGCATTAAATTCAGCATGAATGGGGCTCTTCACACAGGTGCATCAATCTGATCTAATGTACATCAATATGCAATTCAGGAGTTCAGATAGCGTCAGATTGAGTCAGTTTGTGTTCACATGACAAATCAGCAATCTAAATTTAGATCTGGTTTTGTATTGACATGCTAAATTGTATGTTCACATGTTAACCAAAGCTTTAGCTTGTAAAGCACTCATGAATGGCATTAAAAGCCAGCATGCACTCGCAGTTGCGGTGTGATAGCCAGTTTCAAACCAATTCTATCTGACCTAATCCGGCTTAATCTGTATTTTGGAAGTGTAGATAAGTTTAGATTGAATCACCCATATCAAACCCCCATGCTTATTTATATTTGGTCTGAATTTGTTGTAATCCTTTAATATCCTATGCACCAACGTTCGCGCTAGATTGCGTTTTCGCGTTTTTGACGCGGTTTTTATGAAAAAAACCCTTTGATTTGGAAAAGCTGAAGTGTAAAGGGTCCAATTGGACGCAATGAAATTGACTGCAAAATGGTACATTCTGAAGTGGACTCCTTTAAAATTAGTTAAATTATAATAAATACTTAGCAGGATGATAAAAAATCTTCTAAAACCCTTAAAATTTAAATTGGACCCCTTAAATTTGAAAAAAAAATGGGGTTAAAGGGTTCGTCGGACCCCTTGAAATTCCATCGGACCCCTTAAATTTGAAAATTGGGATGTTTAAAGGGTCCAGTGGACCCCTTAAATTATATTCTAGCGCCAACGTTGCTATGCACTTACATTTCTTATGTTGAACGATCTTTTATCCTGAAACAGATGCTGTTGCACAGTCAGCGAGAGCTGCTGGAATGAGGCCGTTGGATGCAAGTTCTTACGCAGATAGAACCGTCAAACAAATATCAGCTTCAACCTCCAAACTCTCCAGTAGCACAAACGGTGGCGCTGCAGGAGACGACTTTATTATCGGTGATCGTGTCGTTGTCAGCAACACAAAACACGGGTATATTCAATATCTTGGCACGACTCAGTTTGCGCCCGGTGAATGGGCAGGTATTGTGTTAGATGAACCCCTTGGAAAAAATGATGGCTCCGTTAAGGGGATACGATACTTTCAATGTGATCCTAAAAGAGGGGTCTTTGCAAGACCTGATAAACTTGTTAGAGAGCCATCATCAACACCAAAAGCAGGGACACCAAATACGGCTCAGATATCAAGACCGTCAGGATTACCGTCCGCCCCAAGAATGGGGACACGGGTGGGATCACCCAGAGGGACTCCTGTTAAACCACCGAGTACTACTAGCAGTGCTTCTAGTAAAGAAAGCTTACAAAAGAAGACATCGACGTCAACAGAAGATGGACAGGAACATACAGGCCTTAAGGTCAGTTCATTTACACATTTCTGTTTTATGATAAACCAAGGATGTTTAAAGGGGAATAGGTACTATGACTACCATGTTAATCTGAATGGTCACTGAAATGTTTGTTGCTCAGAGGGTGAGTTATGGTTGATTCAGAGTTAGTTGATATGCATCATTTGTGGTCTATAATGCACACGGTCTTAACACGCACAATGCATTAAGAATAGTGCGTATGAAAGACTGCTTGTCGATGGATTGTGCAATCCGTATCGCCAGACTCTGAATAAACCATTGTTGAACCTTTGGATTTTTGGGTACATGTGCAACATTTTAAGACTGTTCATAATTGAAATCTTCCATGTAGCTCTGCGCTAGTCGCAGTTAATGCAGCCTGACATGGTTTGCGCATGAAGTAAAATGTACACACTGTTTGTTTATCAAGATAAGATACATGCTGTGTTAGTACATTATTGTACTAATTAGGCCTTGTTTTTTGAAGTGAATGAGAGCAATCATTCACCTACATTTGGTGCAATAATAATAATCACTCCCCTACAGCTCACCTAACAAGTTTTGAGGAGAGTGATTTGTCACCCGCCAGCAAATTTCAAAAGACAAGGCCTGACTAAGCCATCTATTTTTCACTTCTTCCGACCCGACCTAGGCCTAATAAATCCAGGCCAAAGTCATAAAACTTATTAAAAATCAAATTTAACACTGTACGAGTTCCACAATTATTGCTCTTGATTCTTGAAATCAAAATTGATATTTAATCTTTAGGTTATATGCTATTAAAGGCACCCTTGTTTCTTAAAGGGGCATTGGACAAGTTCAGCATCATCCCCAAACTTTTCCCCAAACATTTTGAGATTTTTGCATCATTTGAAGTATTAGTGGTTATAATGACAGCATGCAAAGTTTCTTTGTCAAATTCAAACCCTATATATCAAAATATTTAGATATTCTATTATTTTTAATTATCGTTGTCGACAACGATAAATACTGCCCTCTATAGTTGAATTTCTAGAATTGGCCTTTTTATGAGATCTAATGCAAATTTAAAATTTCTTTTGATTTTTTGCATTCTATGATGTGAAAGGAATGTTTTACAAACAAATCTTTGGGTCTTTCTCATTGTATAGCATCAATAAATACGTTTATAGAATAACCTCATACCCAAAATCAACAAATAAAATAAAATTCAAATTTTTGACCTTTTTGAAGGTTTTGATCAAAATTTTCCAGATATCTGGTAATTGACTGTTATTTTCTAATATAGGAAGTGTAAATCATCCACAAACAAAATTTCTAAAATTTGTCCAATGCCCCTTTAAGCAGGTAAATATAGGACATTTAATAAAGTAGCCTGAGTAATAAAATGAAACAACCATGACAATGTAGCTCAATGCATGGAGGAAGTATCCTGTAAATTTCATTAAATCTAAAAATTGCGTTTGTTTGATAGAGGTAAAAATAGGTCTATAAATGGTTAAAAATGGAGGGTTATAGTGCCCTCTATAAGCAATTTCTCATCGACTTCTATGTAAAATGTCATTTTACAAAAATTAGTGTATCTTGAAAATGCAATTTTTTTATGTTCTAAAATTTTGGAACAAATATCAGATAGTAAATGTCTATTACTCTATACACATTTTGTATTATGACACGGGCGATTCAAAATAAAATGTCCGCCAAAAACAAAGGTGAAGGGTTTCAAATCTGTTGAAAGTTGAATGGTCAACAAATATCGTACAGCTAAGATTTTCGTAAAGTTGATTTTTAATATAGAATTGATGATCATTTTCTGATTTTAGCCCATAGCGATTGGTTTGGGCTTCAATGTGTTGAACACAAACAATCACCAGACGTTACATATATGAAATAAGCAATTTATTATTAGAAAAATAAGAAATATTTGTTTATCAAATTTATCTAGAGAGCAAACTGGAATGGAATTACACTTTGGAGGGAAATTTGCATATTTCCAGGTCCACGTAATGACACACAGACATCCAGTCATAAATGTGTGTTTAATAAGCATCAACAATTTGAAGTGACTTGTCTTTAATGGAAAATAATGCTGAATGGCAAACGCATGATGTTTAATTATGTAGGCAGGGAAACTGTAATTTGTCAAAGGCTACCTAGTTTGTTAAGGATACAGAATTATGAAAATTTAACAAGAGTGAAATTTAAGTATTGCTAATCACCCTGATGACAAACATTTCCTAACTTAATTATATGTTTGTCTGTTTTAAACACTTCATCAAAATACTACTTACTTACTCACAACTTACAAATTTACAAATAGGACAACCTCATGCACTGATTTAGTAATACATGTACGTACACAGTACAGTCTGATTAGGGATTTATAGCAATATTTGTGATATTTGTTGGAATATTGATTTGAAATTGCTAAAAATGGGACCTAAAAAAGAGATACCGCCGAGGACTAGAAAAGTTGTTAATAGTCGACAGGCCAGCATGCAGGTAAGAAATAGTGTGTATTATATACTGTATTAATAAATTTAGCATGTTGAAACCCTATGACATTATTTCAAATAGTTTCAACCATCTAAAGAAAAACCCGTAAATAGTTCTTTTGAAAAGACTATTTACGGATTTAAAAAAGACTATTTACGGGTTTAAAAGACTATTTACGGGTTTTCTGAGTAATGTATAGCCGCGTCACTTTCACGCGCGCATTAACCTATAGACCTTTTCAAACCAATCTTTTCCGAAGATACCCGAAAGCTTGAACAAATTCCGATCGTTTCCGGGAAATAAACAGTACCTCTGTGCCTCATCTTTTGACAAAGTTCGACACTTCGACAGTATGTTTCCAACAACGACGAACGTTGCCGTTTTTATCATGCACTTTTGCGGTACTATTTCATTTTATTTCATTGTCGTCTGCCGACTGCAACTGCTGTGGCACGTGACCATGTTTTCCGAAGTTTTCCGATCGCTGTTTGAAAAGGTCTATTGCTTGCATTCATGGTTATAGCATTTTGTTAGTGCATTTTATTATATTAAATCGGGCCATTTGGCAAGTAAAAATTACATTATTTAAAATTTATTAATACAGTATATAAAACAAATATATACTGACATTTTACAGATCTCTGGATTAAAACTATGGTCCTTCAGTGAATAAAATTTAGCTATTTTACTTCAGGGCTACGCCCCTCAGTAAAATAGCTAAATTTTAGTCACTTCAGGCCCATAGTTTTAACCAGAGATCTTCAAGTCAGTATATATTTGTATATTTTTTGGATTGCCTGCACCATATAGTTTCAAGTAAAATGTGGTGATATATTATTTTAGGAAGTCATGGATGTTTTGAAAAAATTAAAATAGAAAAAACAATAGTATGAGATCACATTTGAACAATTATTAAAATAATCATGGTATTCGGTGAAAACTCTGAAGCTGTTAGAATAGTGTACCGGTATCTAACAATTGCAACATCAGTTGATATGCTAAAAATATAAATGAATTTAAGAAGAATAAAACCATGATGTTCATTTTTCATTGTAAAAATTGTCCATACATTTTGATTGTTTACTATTTTTGAAGGCAAAACAGAAATCCACTGATAGTATATTGTCAGCTACAGAAGAATTTTATACTATGCAGCTACAGGTAATACTGGATTTAGACAACAGTTCGTGCTGGATTTAGACAACAGTTCATGCAGTACCTCATACAATCAACCATGCAGCTTGTAGTCCGGGAGGGTACTCAATTTTGGTTTTGGTAGGGGTGTGCCGCTAGGAAATTTGAAGTACCACCCATGTATATACCAATATTTAAGAAAAAGGGACCCATCCATATACCAAATTCCCAAAATTTTGAGTCGAGTTTATACAAAAAAAATTAAATTTTCCCCGAAAGTTAACGCTAATTTGGCGAAAATTTTCTGATTTTTGTTTGAAATTTAGAAAAAATCCAAAATTTGCGCTTTGGCGCAAATTTTAGAAAATTTTGGAAAACAGACCCATCAAAATACCACATTTTGCCAAGAAAAAGGACCCATTGAAATACCAGACAGCCTGATTTTGCTATACCCAAGTTTGCGGCACATCCCCGTAATCACTTTTGTACTAAGTACCCCCCTGGGCTTGTAGTTAGCTATTTCTATATACAAATTGTAGATCATTCTGCTAGAATATGATATTGTAGTCAGCTATCAAATTCAGATTATTTTTTTTGAAGTCATTTATTCATGCATTTCATTGATCATATTCAATATTGGGTTACACATTTAGGCAAGGCTGTCATTACTTTGCCCCTAGAGGAGGTTCTCCAGGTTTAGGTAGGGATGTGAAGTGCTACCCTTTAAAAATACCAATCTTGAAGAGATGGGAGCCCATCTTTATACCAAATCTTAAGTTTTTAGTCAAAATTAAACTTTCTAAAAATATTTTGTGAAAAAACATATTTTTGCCATTCAATGCAAATTTTGGACAATTTGGATGTAGACTTTTTAAAGTACCTAATTTTATAAACAAAAGGAACCCATTTAGGTACCAATGGCCCAGTTTTGCCACTCATTCTTTTAGGGGATTTCCAATTATAAGTTTACCAAAATCAGCAGCAAGAGGAGCCAAGATGGGTCCTCTAACCATATTTACATCTAAAATATTGAATAAACCAGGAACCAAAATTTTGTTTACTTCAAGCCTGGGAATATTGGATATGGGGAAGGGGTGATTCCATAAGGATTTTCGTAATTAATTTTACGGTGAACTGAAAGTGCTTCACTGAAAAATAAAACACATTTTCATCAGCTAAATGTGACATTTCAAGCATGTTGAGTGAGCAAATTTGCTTCTAGAAATATACCCTTTTCATAATATTTTTTAAATCTACAGTTGCAGACTTAAAGATGGTATTAAATCTTTTGCTAGATTGATTCAATTTATAACAGCTTCCATCAGCATTCAACCTTCTAAATTTTATGAATTCATATTCATGATAATCATACGTTTCCCTGAAAATAATAACCTTTATTTATGTGATTGAAGTTGTGCTCAATTTCTGTAAAGTAATGTTGGGGTTTTGTACCGCTTATATAGTGCAGGAGTTTTATGTGTTCATCCAAGTGAGTGAGTATAGGTGGATTCATACTCTAATACATTCGATACCGAATGTATATTTGTGACGTCAAAATATATTCGGCATCAAATAAAAAGTATGAACCGGATAAAGATATATTTTGCTAGTGTCCAGATGAAATCAATACTATCTCCGGATTACAAGCGGGCTATTTAATCTGTTTCAACTCGGCATGGTCATCCAGTTTCATTCGGTGTCGAATGATTTTGACATCACAAGTAAACATTTGTACCGAATGTATGACAGTATGAATCCACCCTTATACCATAAATATAATTTTGTACAATTACCTGAGTGATATGCATAGGTCCAAAGTCAGGGTTCTTGAAATATTTTGCTTTTTCATTTTGCTCCATTTCTAAGCCTATCATTAAAAGCAGATACAATATTTTTGTCCAGAAATAGATATTGGTTACATATTTATCTCATCTAAATTATCAATTTTATTTGTTTTATATAAAAGAAGTATGCATTTGTATATACCTTCCTGTTCAGGTTTTGGTATGGTGCTCCTGAAAAAGCAGGATTCCCACCAAATCAACTAAATTTTCCAGAATTATAATTTGGTGGGATTAGACATTTTTTTCTGCATTAAAGCTGCACAAAATTGTTAGGTAACCTATAAAAATGTTAGTAAAATGTCAGAATCACAGGAACCCAAATTTATGATAGATCTGTGATCATAAATCTTATTTACCTGCTTACAGAAGAATTTTAGACACAACTGTAGGAAGCTTCTTTACTGAAGGAAACATTCTTAAATCTTTTTGAGATGTTTCTTTTTAACCCTTTGAACCCTGGCCATTCCACGTGTATCATCAGGTATACGGTACATGTACACGTGAGCCGGTATACCGGCTCGTCGGGTTCAAAGGGTTAAAATAGATTTTCATTTCATTACTATTATTTTTATTATTAAGGAGTTCACTTATTTATTTAGAGGATGTGTATATAGTGATTTTATTTTGATATAAATTGCAAAAAGTAGAAATTTAACTCGCATATTTTAATATCCATATCACAGGTTGGAGATCGGGTACTGGTGAGCGGCACCAGGCTAGGAACACTACGTTATATGGGTACTACTGAGTTTGCTAAGGGAGAATGGGCTGGTGTAGAATTAGATGACGAACAAGGCAAAAATGATGGTGCTGTTGCCGGAACAAGGTGAGTCCCAAGTTATGAGATTCATGTTGGACGTAAGGCCAAACAAAAAAAATGTTGTATTGGAGTAACAAGAAATTTTCAAATAGGGTAGGGCAGGCGGCTTTTTTTTAAATCAGCTTTACCTGTATTTGATCTGTATGTACCATATTCGCATGCAGAGTTGTCACAGAGTAAAACAACAGTAAACAAATCTGTTTTGTATCCATGTTTTATTGTGTGTATGTACACAGTTACTTGCACTCGTCATCGCTGAACTCGTCCAACAACTGTTGTGTAAGTTCACCTATACTGCAAGTGTTAAATCTACCCTCCGAAGTATAGAAAATACCAATTGTGGTCCCACTTTGCCTGTTACCGACATGCTATAGCTGGGCATGGGGCAGACATTTTGAGTTGTCGAGGCAATAATATGGATCTTGACCAACCCCTCTGGAATCGCTATATTCAACTCCACAGGTTTATTCCGTCACAGCGAGGGAACTTGGTCAAGATCCATCTCGTTGCGTTGTCGATTTTTCATGTTTACGTTTCCTTGTTCAAAGGAGCACTGCATGGCGTTTCAAGGGAGAACGGATGGAGATTTTAAGTATTTCCCCCCTTTTTTTGTAATGTTTAGGGTAGGGTTTTTTAGGGTCGCACAGGTTCCTCCAATACAACCTGTTTTTGACCTAAGGTGTTTGTAATGGTACCAGGCTATATGGACACTACATTATATGGGTACTACCAGTTTGCTATAGCTGAGCAGTGTGGAAATAGATGATGATCAACAAGACAAACATGATGATGCTGTGACTGGAAAAAGTCAGGTCTCTAAACCACTTATGACTTAAATTTGAGACTCTGGTTGAGGATTGGATGTTTGAAATGGCACAAGGTTGGACATGCCACATTTTGGATACAACAGAGTTTTCAAAGGAAGAATAGGCCAGGCATGTAGGATTGGATGAGTTGGTGAAATTTGGGGACATTTAAGGTGGTTTTGGAGTCCGAAACCCTGGTGACAGTGTTCGTATTTTTGCAAGGTCTCTTCAATTTATTACTTAGTATCCTCTCATATATCAATTAATGTCCTTCCAAAACATGTTTTTGCTAGATTATATGGGAGGCTAGATTAGATTTAGTGTGAATAGAAAGATGTGTAAAGCATCTTGCTTGAGGCCTAGCTTGCTCAACTCACATCCTACTTCTGCTTCTGCTTCTGCTTAGATACTTCGCAACACTCCAAGTGGAGTCAAAAGCGAAGCTCTCTGGTCCTAGAGGGAAATTATATACTTTTGAAGGTATAGTCAACATGACCGGGGAAAGTTTTCCCTACTCTTTTCGAATAGCCCATGACGTTCTTTTACATCCGACAGTGTGTCAGGAACACTTCAGATGGGACCAATGGCTTTACCTTCCTTCCGAAGCACGAAGCAAGTTTCTTGCTTAAGGAAACAAGGAGATGTGCCGGGACCGGGACTCCAACCCACGACAGATGTATAGAATGCGATTACGAGTCAAACGCTCTAACCGCTCGGAAACGTTCCCCTCTTACTTCTCTTACAATTCTGTGAAACTACTCAAGCTTTCAATTCTAACTTATTATTTTATACTCTCTACCTCAGATATTTCCAATGCATTCAGAAACATGGCTTATTTGCGCCCGTCCACAAAGTAACCAAGGTGCGAGGCAAGCCGCCAACCCGTCCTGATTCGCTCAATACAAACAAGGATAAGCGTAGCAGCAGTACTAGTTCATTAAGCTCTGTCGGTTCTACGGCGTCAAGTCTATCACGGAGTATAAACTTGAGTTCCGTTGATCCGGGCTCACCACGCTCTGTGGAAGCTAAAAAATTTGGCTCAACTCAGGTAAGTGGTTATGCACCGGCAAGTATCTTGCATTGGCTGATTTTTTTGTAGTTGAGAATTTGCATTGCATTTTGAGCTTTGTTTGATAATTTTAACATCATAATAGATTTTGAATTGTAAAATACATGTATTCAGCAAATATGTAGAATTTTGCTGCTGCACACTTAATGATTATGATTTATATTTTATTATTGGGCTACATTATATGGATGTATATATACCATATTTACACGATACCAAATGCATTGTGGGATACTTTGTACGTTAACATCCGTATTCTGATTATTTCTCAGGATATTGATGTATACAATTAATCATTTCAATTAGACGGGCTGGTGAAATTTGTCAAAATATTACATTTCTACATTTATGTTTGTAATTTAAGCATGCAACTTTCTCTTCTAACCTGTCTTTCATCATTCTTACGAGTTAAGGGCTTTATTATCACCAACTTTGAATATGTCCACTCACTTCGTTGCCAAGTTGCTGACATTTGACCCATGGGGGATGAGAATGTCATTGATAAGGTAGCTACAATGACGCTCATGATGGAAATGTCAAAAAAAAGTTATGAATTAGAAAAATATCAAAAAACAATTGTATCCCACAATGCAATGGGTAATATGAAATCTATGAAAAACCACTCATATTTGATTGCCATTTTCAGAAACTCTGCACATATCCTTCTTGGGATCCGTCATATCATAGATCCGATTCTGTCTTTGAGGTAACTGGTATCACCTCATTATTATTAACAAATCCCAACCAAGTTCATTTAATCCAAAACTTGAAAATGAGATCTCAATTTTAACAATTTTCATTTAATATTATTTCTGACTTGATATATGACAGGGAATGTTAATCCATATTTTAACATGAAAGTAACCAGATTTTGTCACATTAATTACAAAAAGAGGGTGTTCTAAAAGTGTTTTGGATCAAGTACAAGTCATAATGTGGTGATAAAGACACCAAATTATTGCCTACTCTTTAAAATGGTCACAAAGTCACAAAATTGTAACATATGGTTTTTTTTAACTTGATCATGGAATCATGTTTCTTCAACAGTAATAATAGTAAAATGATCCTGTATGAAATGAAATTGTCTTTAGTCCAATCATTTAGCAATAGTAGATTAATGGTTAGCACTTGTTTGCAAAATCTTTAAAGGCTGTTTTTGCAGTATTGGCCAATCCTCTTGTGTGCTACTGTGTACAATCTTAAATCAAAACATCACTCTGTTGCCTATTGTGGGAACAACAAGGTATGCTAAAGGTGAGATTCCTTTTATCCGTTTGTGGTGCGGTTGCGGCGCATTTTGCACTGTAAGGGTACTGGTAGTGGTATAATTTAAAGCAAACGATTTAATGGAGCTGAATGGTATCATGTTGAAGCTGAGATTCAATTTTGTCTGTCCATTTCAGTGCGGTTCCATATCATCATTTTCTCTGATTAAAAAGTTTCCGCACGACCAAAACGCATTTCAAACTCGCTCCAGGGACCGATTCAAGTAAATGCATGCATTTTTCGGTAGCCGCACCGCAATCGGAGGGAATAAAAGGAATCGCTCTCACTGAAAACCATTATATCGATTCAAAGCATGTGGAACCGCATTGAAAACGGACGGTCAAAAATTGAATCTCAACTTCAACCTGATACCATTCAATCATGTGCTTTAAATTATACAACTACCAGAACCCTCACAGTGCAAAACGTACCGCAACTGCACCGCATAAAAAGAATAAAAGAGTCTCACATTTATTCTATTAGAAATGTAACCAAAACAATGAAAATTCAGGTTCAAGTAAAGAAGCATCTTGCACTGTGTGATGTATGTGACACATCAGACAAAATGATTGGCCCAGCATAACCTTTTTTAGTGATCATTTCCAGAGCTAAAACACATGAAACAGTTTATATTTTTTAAAAGTGCTATGCATAACATTTTAAAACTGAAATAACCCCATTGATAATGCACCGTTATTATTAGAAATAGTAGTCAATATTTATATTATTCAGCACAATTTAGTTTCAAAAATATATGTTTTGATCCATGAGAATCGGATCTGATCATGTATAAAAAGATCAACAAAAGAAAAAATGCAACTAATTATTAATATTCTGTTAAGTTAAGTATTACATTTATATAAAATTAGTTTGTTGTATTTTTCGGTTTAGCAAATAATAATTTAGTTTAAGCCATGGTCACAATTTCCTTTACGACGGCCTAACGCCTGACTGAATATTCACAAATGGCATACTGATGACTTTTTTAACCATTTTGTAGGAAGGTCTAAAGACATGGTTATATACAAAACTGCCACTGTTAAAAGTTTGTATAAGATGGGCAAATAATAAATGCTACGCTTTCCATAGCCAGTTGTATGAAGTTTTGTGACCATTGCTTTAGTTTAATTTATGCATACAGTGAAATCAGCAGTACAGAAGTTTGTTAAATATGTCTTGTTCTAGATATTGTAAATTCCACAGAATTTGAATATACAGTGTGTCTAAGAATAAAGGAGACTCAGAGTAAAATCCTTCATTCTTGGACATGGTTAAATGATTTTTCAAAAGATCGTACTATATTCAAGGGCTTGTATGTTTTCGTTGACCCTAGCTCACCACGGTTCAACAAAATCCAACAAGCAAAAATCAAGAAATTTGCCTAAGCCCAAATACGTCATTGACGGGAGATACATATATGGACACAAAATGGCTGCCATGGCAGGCCATACTTTGTGGATCGCCATAGGTGGAGTTCTAGATAACCCACAAATCTTACCCCATTTTCGGGGTAGGTAGTAAAGTTGCTTTCTAGATCACTGGACTTAGTAGTTATATCCCTCATGTTGGTTTGTGTCACCTGAAAAAACAAACAAAAACAAAACAAGGGTTCTATTAATCGAACTAAGCTCATTCACACTATATGTAAATGTGTAGGCCCTATAAACTAATTGTACTTCTGTCATCATATCTAGCTCTCTCTCTGACATAACAAGGCCAAAAATCGTGTTCAGGAAAAAATATGATGAATCACATCGGTAGTTACTCACATGAATGATATCGGTGATCACAAGGTTACTTCAGTCACAAGTTTCCACCAATCATGAAGTTTGTTTACCTTATGCTAGCTTCAAATTATTTATAACCGTTCGTAACAAACCTCTTGTAAAGTTGATTTTATTGTGAAATCCAGGCCAATAGTGAAAATGAGATTACAGATTTCAAATGTTAATGCTTTTTAAAACTCTTTGCAAAACATCAATTTCTATTTCAACTGTGAAGCATTTAAAAACCAACATTGTGAATTTGAATTCTAAATGTGCATAAAATGAGAAAAAAAAATGTAACAAATTTTCAGTTAAGCATATTCTTATATGTCATGTTTTAAAAAAAATATAACATTTCTATTTTGAAACAAGTACTGTATTTGTGGTATACTTCGCGCTACATTAATTTCCGCGCTTTCCGCGCTTAATTCGCCTAACGCAAAATAAATGTAGCATGAAAAGTGGTATGTATATTCCACCGCATGTTAAAAAATCACAAGTTCGAAAATTAAAGGGCGCAAAATGATTCAAAATAGCTCAAAATTAGCCTTCCGCAAAAATTACTGAGTGCAAAAATATTGATGTTTACACCTATCATTTTAAGCTGAAAATATGGGTTTTTTTTAGTAAAATCTATAATAAAACAAAATTGACTAAGGATTGACTTTACTAGGTCTTTGCAGTGGACATAAGTTTTATCTTATTACTCAATATGAGATCATCCATATTGTTTGTTTGTGTTAGTGAAAAGTAGCGATCTCAAAATTTACTATACATGGAAGTTTTAAAGCACGAGGTGCCTATATGATTAGTTATTATAAGGGATTAAACGTTTCTAGATGACCTCATCAGTAGAAATTAGGGTACTCCGGAAATCAAACCTTACTTCTCAAACTTTTATCAATCATGACACGCTTCAA